>JAOWBB010002165.1:0-252847 GCA_028565995.1 Ricinus marginatus | reverse complement strand
TAATAATAATAATAATAATAATAATAATAATAATAATAATAAATTAGGAGAATCTGAAGCAACCTTTAGGGAATTTTTTATCTATATTAAATTTTGAATTAGAAAAATATGTTTTTTTTTATCATAATGCAAATTTCACTTAATTTTTATTCAATTTATATAAACATTTTTGTATTTGTATAAATTAACCAATCCCGGATTTTGCGTTCGTTTAATTCTATGGGATTGGTGCGTAAAAATTAAGTGAAGAAATTTACATTCCAGAGGTGAACATTTCACCATTATATCCCTGCACCTGTGATCGAAGTATTAACCCAAGGTTAATAATGAAAGATAGAGCTTAACGGTTCTTGCTGCTGGAGTCTTCGTCCCATTTAACTTAATAACATTAATAAAAATAATAATAATTAATTTGAAAATGAATCACAATATTTTTTTGTTCCTCGTCAGGATGTGAACAACGAACGGTATTGTAACGAACGTATAATTTCTGTCCATACGCCCAAGTTGCAAGATCATTTTCAGTCTCGCGAAAAGAGTAACGAATAAACTGAAAACCATCTACTTCTATTTGGTTAAATGACCCGAAATTGGGCAGTAAGACGCCTGTTGCGGAACATCCGGGAAAACGCTTATGGCAACGCAATACTGCAAAGCTCAAAAGTCTCTCTGAATCCGATGCGATTAAGTCGTCAGACGTGGATTGAATCTTCCTAGGTGAAGTACGAGACCCGTCGGATTGTGACGCACGAAAAAGAGGAATGGTCGGTCGAACCTGAGCCTCGGAGGCTCTGCGATCCTGGCTCCTGGCTTCGACAGCGGAATCCGTGCCTGTCGCGGTCGCAGTTCCAGGGGCATCGCCGAAATGGCGGGATCTTCAAAATCGGAAATGGCGAAAAGGTTCTCAGCCGAATCCGAAAACGGACCATCCGAGCTCTTCTCTCTCCTCAGCACGGGCGTGGCGGGGTAAACCTCGGAAATGTGACGGGGTCCAATGCCGTCTTCCGCGCAAGTGCTGAACAAGTTCACCTGGAAATACGAATCGGGCAACATCTTCATTTCAGGTTCGGCTGGTTTCGCTGTCTGGACCAGAACTCTTTCTTAATCCAGGTATCGTCAAAAGCTTTTGGCGGAGCACCTTCGGAAAATCGCGTTAAATGACGCCGATTCCACCTCAAGCGGGAGGCGGAAGACGGACGTGTCCGTTGCTTCCGGCAATCTTTTTTCACTTTGCTGAAGCATGGCTTAAAAATTCCAGTATTATGTATGCCTGGCATGCAAACGTCGGGTTGAAAGGGATTCTCTTCTTGAGGGAAAATGTAATGAAGATGGATTAACATTTCTTATATCTTTAGATTAAAAATCTACTTTCTTTCCAAAAGGCAGAATCGTAATAAAGTACTTCGCATGAAATTTTCTGAAATTTCGGAAAATTACTCAAATTACCCAAAATAAAGATCTTATTTATTACACGAGTGAGATTGGCGCTTGAAAACATTCTTGGCGATTAGAGTATTTATCCGCGTCAGGTTTTCTTAAGCTTTTCATTGCTGTCCTTAAATTGCGGGAAGGTCTGGACGAACCTTTGCGCAAAATACTTACTTGCAACATATCGGATAAATGCAAATCATTGGCCAGTCCATTGAGACCTGTCAAATCGGCTTTGTCAGCGCTAAACAGGTCTTTTAAACCCATTCTTTGCAAAGACGTTGTCACATTAATGACGGATCTGTGCGAGAATCGAGGAATTTGAACCTCCAATCCGGGTCGTGGCAGCAGACTTTTCATCAGTCTTGACCAGTGCCCTCGTCTGAAAGAGGAACCAAGGAGGTGATGCTCCAGGCGGGCCAACGTGTCACCCGGCGCGATCAACCCCTGCTGTCCCGGGAGGACGAATACGGTGCTGACTACGGAATCGGCGGGGTTGATTGCGACGACCGTGGCATCGAGATTGGGTTCGTAGCCTGCTAGGAAGTTCTCCCTCCACACGACGGCGGGTACCGGAACCAGTCGTCGCAGCCTGCTCGCCGGCAGCACAACGAAATACATTTCGCCGTCCCTGTCCTTCGTCGAAGCCTTCGTGCAGTCGGTCTGTTGGTCGCAACGTACCAAGAAGAAAATTTAAATTTGCTTTTAAATTTATCGTAAATGCGATCGACGCTAAGAAGTTTATATAAAATCCCGCGTGAACCGGGTGAAAAACGTAAATTGCCGCTTAAGGTAAAAACTTTTCGGATGCCCCGAACGGATGGCGGTAAAGATCGCCATCTTGTATCTGAAGGAGGATACGAAATTTCTTGCAGCGGCACAATCTGGTTTCCCACGTGGAATTTAGCGTTTCTGCCACGGAAAGTAAATTTAGTGACCGATTCGTCATTTGGCGATCGTAAAAATCGGTAAAAGATTTGCATTAAAAAGTTGTTCATCCACTTCTGCTTTTCGGAACGTCAAAAATAAACTGAAAATTTGACCATTGGATACGCCAAAAGCGCTAATTATAAAACCCGAAGAGGAAAATAAAACTTTTTTCGAAAGATTGTTTGGACGTCCGCCTTTTTAACACTTCTTGCTTTCCTCTGGCGTTATTTAACTCTGTCTTTTTATCTGTCCCTGTCGTGGCATAAAATTTTTACCTGAAATATGTTCGCGCTGAATGCCGCCAACGGGGGCCGCAACTGAAGGTTGGATCCTTTTAGGAAATCCGATATTTTGCCCCAGGTCTGGCGCTTCACCAAGTGGTTTGTCTGCCTTCTGAGGGTGTCGCTCACCGTTTTGAAATTGACTTCCTCCACGTGGCCGTCGTAGAACTGTTGGGCTCTCTCTTTGTAAAAATCAAGCAATTTTCCCTTTGACTGAAAACGAAATCGCGTACGAAATACAATTTTGGGTTAGCATTGGGCAACGGACGTGAGGTCGCATTCGCTGTCATGTCTTTGACGTAACCGGAGACGAAATAATGGAAAAAAAATTAGCGCAACGCGTTTGAGAAACGGATGAAAATGATTTTGTTTTAATGGAGCGAAAGCTTCTCTGCCCGAGCGGAAGAAAGGTTGGTAATTCCAAGCGTCCGTGGCCCGAATTATGTTTTCGCTTCGAGTGTTGCGAGCCATTGGGATTCGTTCGGAGGTGTTGGCATTATTGGCGGCGCTGACGCAAGACTCCAATGTTCGGGCGCCGCCGACTTGCAACTCTCGCAGCGATTTCCATTGACGTGGTGACCGCGGTTTGAAAGAGTTAAAAATTTACGGCTCGTCCCGACGGATTCGGATGAGAGCAAGGAATGGAAGACCTCACTTCGGGGTCGAAGAGGAAAGTGAGCCGCTACGAAACGTCATCGCAACTTACCCTGTCGCTGTAGAGTTCTCTTACGAAAGCTGCGGTGGCCACTCCGGGATTTCTCGATATGACCAGAGATTCGGTCACGTTTCTGAATACCAAGTGGGGATTGAACGTGACCATCTCGTCCAGCTTGAGGACGTCGTTCATTTGACCGGATGTGGGTCCCCTGGCGCCGAGGAAGACCATCGCCAGCAGAGACGTCACCGCGAAGGGGGATACGACGACGCTCCTCACGAAGCTGAGACCCCCGTGGGTGACGCTGGACCACAGACTGAATGCAAGCTCGTTGCACAGCTCTGTGAACTGTTTCACGTCCTGGTCGAGGCCGACGGTGGTCGCTTCCAGGCCGAGGTTTTCTGCCGGAGCGGCCTCCAGCTCCAGGCTCGACGGCGACGAATGAAAGTGATTTTCGTACGGCTTTTTCGCTTCCGCGTCCTTTGCCGGGTCCCTCGCCGAGGAAGGCTTCCCGCCGCTCGGTTTGGGCGGTTTCGCGTCGGTCGGCGTCTTTATTTTCGTCGGCTTGATGTAAACGGGTTTCTGTGGTTTGGCGAAAAACGGCTTGTAGGGATTGTTCTGCTTGAGGGTGCCCTGAGATTCCTGTCCTTGGAATGAGGTCGCGACGACGGAAGTCTGCTTCTGTGGAGTTTCCTGTTTGTGAGATTCGTTTCTGGCCACGGAAGTGACTTCCGGTAGAATTTTCGACTCGGCGACGTCCGCGTTTTCGGTTCGCGTTTCGGCCTCGGATAATTCCGTTGTTCCTGTTCCAGATTCCGTTTCGGTTGATGACACTTTCGGCTGGAATTTGCTTTCTTTTTTCGGTGCTCCTTTTGTAGCGATCTCAGTTCTGCTCGCTTCTGATGTCGTTGTTGCTTCTACCTCTCCGGTGACTGGTTCCGTTGCGGCGTCCGTCCGTAAATCCGTTGTTGACTCGAAGTAAAACTCCGTTGCTCCCGCTTCGACGTTCTCTTTCCCGTCAGCTTCGTAAAACGCTGTTGTGGTCTGCACTTCTTCCGTTTTCGCGGAGTCTTCCTGGGGGTTTTGCGTTAATTTTAATAAATCGACGTCGTTGCCGTCTGAATCGACGACGGATGCGGTTTCATTTACTTTGCTCTGAGCTGTCTCCAGTTCCTCAGACACGTTTTTCAGGAGTTCCGTACTCGATTTCGTTGTCGAAGAACTTAATTTTAGCGATTCGAAAGTCGTTGTTTCTTCATTATCCATGTTTTTCAGATTGAAATCTCCCTCTTTCGGCTCTACTCGTACTTCCGCTTCCCGCATATCGACAGTAGCCTGGGTGAAATCACTGTCGGTTATTGCTTCGTAGGCGGTGGTTGTCGCGTTCTCCTCGGCAGATTCGGTACCGTCAGTGGCGATTTGCTTTTCTTCTTCGTCGGTTGTCTGGAAAGGCCTCGGATCATTCTGCGGCTTTATGTACTTCTGCAGCGTATTAGATGCGGACGGATCCAGATTCTCCTCGCTTTTAACTTGCGGCGCGGTTTGTGTCGATGGAGTCAGAGTAGTGATTTCGGGCAGTTCCGTTGTTATATATATTTCATCGGCGTTGACACTCTCCGTTTTCTTACTGATGTTGTCCTCATCTTCGGCATTAGTTCGCGTTAGTGCGGTTTCTGTCGACAGGAGCGAACCGTCGAGCTGTCCCAGCGATATTTCGGATGCTATTTGACTCAGGACGCTGGAAACGGATTCGGCCAGATCCTGGTTAATCGGTATCTGAACCTGGTTCATAGCACTTTCGGGGATTTTTTGCTTGAACAATTCTGTTTCATTTATTTTATTTTCGATCTTTGTTATTTTCGATGCTTCGGTTCCGTTGTTTTTCTCGGTCGTTGACTCTTCGGTATTATTCTGGTTGAATATAATTTGGGATAAATGTTCGACGAAGGAAGCTTGCGGCTCCAGGTAGGTTTCGTTGGATATTAAACCTGGATGGGCATCCGACAGTAAAAGAGGAACGGATGCCACTGTTGGTCTACCCTCGGCCAGTTCTTCTTCGATGCTGTTTTGACTCTCTGAATCCTTGATTTCCTCCACTGTTGTTTTCTCGGACTGAGTTTTCGGTCTGTAGGTTGTAATTTTAATCGGGTTTTGCACATCGGTGATGTTATTTTCTTGGGCAGCTTCACTTTCTACTGATTCGACGCTCTCTTCTTCAGCGTTTGAAGGCGTCGTTGCCACCTCCGTCGTGACTGCAGAATCGTCATCGGTCTTTACATCATTTAAAGTATTTTGAGTGGTGGATCCCTTAGTCGCTCCTCTTTTGAGACTAATCTCCGATTTCAGGACGTTTTGAACGCTTGCTATGACATCATGTATACTGAACAGCGGTTCGTTAGGATTGATTCTGCTAACCGCCGGTGGAGGTTCAATATCAGGCGAGACAGTTATTATTTGGTAGTACTCGATAGGATTGGTCGGTTCCTTTGCTTGTCCTTTTTCGCTGTTGGCAATCAGTCTTTGAATTTCCTGCACGGACATTAGTTTTTTGATGATCTGACCGTCGTCGTCGAAAGTGTAAAACTCATATTTGTCTGGGTTCATTAAATGAGAAGGCGTCTTTAGAGCTGCAGATTTTTTTGTGTGGCCCAAAACGTAACTTAAAAACTTTTTTTTATCTTCAGGCAGCAGAGTAGTTCTAATTGTTGAACTGCAGATAAATAAAATGAAAAATTAAATTTCTTCTGACTTTTCAAGACTAATTCATCGTTCCCTAAAAAAGCAGAATTATGTGGGATAATGCAGAGAGTCTGAGGTGATTGTCGTCGTAAAATTTTTTTTCGAAATCGTTTTTCAGTCTCAAACTCCGAACGAATTTGAGACAGGGCGAAATTAAAAAATTTTAATGATCGTCGGGTAATGTAAATAATTCCAGGACAATTCGATTGTACCTCTGACAAAGAAGATTCGGTTCAATTGCCAAAAACCTGCAACAATGGCCGGACTTACCCAGAAGATCGCGGCGAACTTTGTGGTTTCACGTTCAGTGTGACTCGTTCTTCTGCAGTTTTCGTGGTGTTTTCTTGCTTAAGAGAGGTGACGGACTCCGTGGGAAATGCCGCGGCTGAAATGCATACGAGGAAGATTGCACAGCACTGCTGCCCGATGCTCGTCCCTAATGGTTTCATAATTGAGAGCCGATTCAGCTTACGTGCGATTTGTATTTGATTAGTTTATCCCTGAAAATAAATTTCGCATGAATGTTGGTCTCGAGTTACCATCAAGGATATCCTAACTGAAATCTTGAATTTCGCGTTAACGAGAAAATATTTTTCTGTTAATAAATAACTTTTTAAAATATTAAAAACTTTAATCATTCAACGCGAACGACAATTTAAAAGTGAAGGCATGATTCTTAAACATTCGTTTCCCCTTCGGTTATAACGCCAAACATAAACGATTTATATCAGTCTAAATTCATTTATCATCTCGCAGAAAATATATATATATATATGCGTATGCGGTAAAATCCTCCGAAAAACACGGCTAAGATGATATATTTGCCTCATTACTGCGAGAGTTATATTGCACGTTATCGAGCGGAGATGTTGAAAAGGTACGGGCTAAGCACTTAAGAATATTTTTGTTTTAGTATGTGATCATTCTTTCTATGGCACCTCGGATTCCTTCCCAAATCCTTCTGTCGCACTCTCCGACGAGGCGGCGAACATTTCGCCTTAGGAAAGCACCGCTGGACGTTGTCGCCATTATCAAATAATCGCTCTCTTGTCCCACAAACCTATTGCGATTCACTTCTTGCGTTACCGTGCAACTTGCATCTGTTGGTTACCTCAGATGAACTACAATCCATTGCGATTCTCAAAGACGGAGTCAAAGAACTCGTCGCTTAGGTTACGGAAAAGTGCAGTATTTACTTTCAGATCACCGTAATTGTGATTTTTTTTTTCCTACGTAAGTATATTTTAAGGTCAAAATTTAATTGGGTTTTGGTTTGAGGATTTCCCAACGGACCTCGTGAAGGTCTTATCCTTTGTTGATGAGATTTAGCTGAAAAACCGCAATTATTAATACTTTCGCTTTGTTTCATAATTTTTTATTATTCTTTTGGAAGTATTTGTTGATTGTACACGAAGTGCAATCGCGGAGATTTGCTTCTTTAAGGAACGAAACTTAAATCCAATTACTGCATCTTTGGGACAATCATTTTTTTTTTTTTTTTAAGCAAAAGAAACGAGTGATCTGCCGAAACGAATGTCTCAGTTTCGTTATTTTCTTCTGAAAGAAAAACCTTCGAAACTTAATTTCCAACATAGCAGTATATGAATATTTTTCGTTAATAAAACGAGATTGACTCTTTCGAAAATGTGTGGGCAAACAAATTTCGCGATGGGTTTGTCGTATTCGAAAAGTAACATTCGTGGATTTTTAGGCTCATTCTAATTTGAAAGTTATGAATTAAGATTTACGTCAAATCTTATTCGTTGCAGAAAATTTTAGGGCTTTATTTTATTTTTGTGTTCGCGAACTCATGCATGAAGCTCCGTAAAAAATAATAAAAAACATAAAGGTATAAGGGACGGATAAAAATATGGGAAATTAACAAATTATATGTAGATACCAATTTATACTATACTGCCAGCGAAATGTATTTTGTTTGAAAGAAAATGATCTTGAATTTAAAACTAATTACAGGACAATGTTCATCTTGAGAGTCGACAGTGTACTTTAAGCATTTTTCCAGTATAAATTACCGATAGTGAATATACATTTTAAATTGTTTCGCCGACATTTTTCTGCCTGCCACTTCGATTCATTTAATACTGAGTGTACGAAGAGTTTTAATAAGAAATCTGAAACATTTGTGAAGGTTTAGTTAATGTTCGTCTTTTCGTAAGCAATATGAGTGCACGAATTTTACACCTTATACAGCCTTTCGAAACAATCCGCGCTTCTGTCTGATGCACGTCTGCCATTTCATCTTATTTCTGTATGCCATTTTCTTGTCGGAAATATTCCTGCAACAGAGTCACTCTGCTTATGAATGCTTTCCATTCGCCTTATCATTTTAGTCATTGGAAAAATAAAAAAGATCCGAGACCTTCATTTTAACGTTTGAAGCATTTTTCCCATCCCGTTTCGGCGGACGTGAAGAACATTTCAGAATATTGTTGTAATAATATCTTTCGCTGAAAATGTCAGTCGTCTCTCACACTTGAATAAGTTGCCTAGGTCACTGAAGAACCTCAAACATTCATGGATTCATTTGGAAAAGTGAAAAAGGCAATTTAAACCGGGCATAAAATATTGAGTGGATGCAACGTTCACTTTCATTGCTACCAAACATCAAATAAAATGTGAAATACATTCAAATCTCAAGAAAACGATGAAATTAATACAAAATAATCGCCTCAATTACGATGAGACAAGATTGCATGCGGCCCCCCAATGTAGAAATTGTCTTAAACTTTAGAATGTCGAGGATCCGTCAAGTTTTTACATTCATCGGATATAGAGGACTGAGTAATTGTCATGTATTTAGTACTAAGACGACAGTGTGTGTGAGAACTAGACAAAATTATATGTTAGGAACTTTCATAAAAACAATGAAATGGAAGAGGTAGTGAAACTTTAGACTGTCAAAAAAATTTTCTTCGAGGAGTGAAGGCATTTGTAAAATATTATTTTAATTTCATTTAACGTGAAGGAGACTATGTTGAAAAATTATGAAGTTTTTTTTTAATTTACTTACTGTTCTAATAATAAGTACATTAATATTATTTTTTGAATTTTTTTGACATCTGGGTAAAAATGCTTTTCCTGTAAATGGAGATGCCCAATGTCTAAATGCCTCAACAGGGAAGGATTTAGGTTTTCTCGAGACCTGTTTTGTCTCTTATTGTGTTTCCTATCATTGCATTAACTCAGATAATTTTATAAAGTAAGTTTACTCTAATTTAATCGTTAAAATGTTTTTTCTTTGAACTTTTACAATATGAGTACCCGTTTGAATCAAGGCAGCACCACTTGCTTGCTTAATTTGCTTTAATTTCATAATGTTCGTTTTCTAGCTGCTTTTAGCTATCAATAAACATTAAAAAAACACCATTATGTTGCTTGTACTGTTGGTTTTCTTGCTGCTTTTAGCTATCAATAAACAGCAAGAAAACACCATTATGCCGCAAATAATATTTTCGGTAAAAATAATTTCTTTGATTAGCTTGGTTATTGGAATCAGAATAAAATTATAATTCATTATTCAATTTACATTCAAAACTGAAGGATGACATGGAAGGTGAAAAAAAATTTTCGTTATATGTTTCAAAAGTGAATCTTCACTGAAGCGGATCATCAAGCGCAAATAAAGAAAACTGAGTGGCAATGGGAACTGGAAATCAGTAACCCGGCAAAATTTTTGGAAAAATTTTCGCTCGTGTAATGGCCCAAATAGCCTCTGAAAAAAGGTTCCGACAGGAAAGATGAATGTAATCAGTAATGTTTTGAACAATTTCTGAAAACCGTAATTAAGTTAATCGTCAAAGAGTAAAAGTTTTTCCGTTGGAACCGTGAAACTCAGTGGATCGGTCAGGATAGGAGTAATCGGATGCAAAGTACAGGAAATATAGGAAGTGCAAGATGAGACTTTGCAATTTATATGTAAAATTTAAAACATCAATTTGGTGCAGCCCGTGAATCGAGCAATATCGCATTTCACATTCTGATACTCCTTTACACCTCTGATTTAACAGGATAATATACAGGCAAATTCGTTGTTCGAAGTCGATTCATCGGTTTATAATCTCAGTTATTTTTTGTAATTGTAGCTCTTCGAATGAAACGATAATGTATGAGTTTATATAAAGCGGTTGCGAAGGAAAATAAATAGTATTCAAGAATCGAGAAGGCTTGAAAGTCAACAGCACTGACAGACAGAAACAGAATTTATTTCATCAGTCAAACAGTAAAATAAAATTTAGCGATAAGACTTTGGCCAGCAACGAATACCGATATTGTGGCCAAAAATGTGCGGAATGCAAAAATGAAATCGGACTATAAATTCTGGCAATTAGAAGAATCCTTATGGCAGAAATTTGAAAGATTGAATTTTCAACATAAATTTAAATATACCAATTAGTGACACCGAACATCATAAAAGATCCAATTACGAGAATATATTGTGACGAGACCAACAGCGACCTCGTGAATGGTAGAAATAAAAAAATAAGTTATGAAAAAACTTTTATTTAATGTCATCGCCAATTGGAAAATGCTTGCGACTGCAGCTTTTCTGTTGGCCTCTCATGTTTCACATCCGATGGCTGCATCTTCCCCTTAGGTCATAACATACCTCAATTTGCCTTCTTCGAATGACTGTGATTTAAGTGAATGTATGACACAGTGACTCAGTGAAACTTGTTTCAAGCAGTTGACTTAGGTCAAACAAACAACTCCATTGTTAATCGTTTAACATAAAAAAGAATGTTAAAAGAAACCTGTTCCGAACAACGGTTTCAACCAATGAAAACATTACATAAACCTTTAGAATTTATCTATTTTCGGTCAGTGCAGAATGTGGAGACGACACTTGGAGCAGATCATCATAGATTTATCACATCCTGATGTTGGGAAGCGGAATCGGAATCAAATGTAATTTCATTTAGTATATAACGAGATGAACAAAAATATGTTTATTTCAATAATTCTATATATGTATAGTTAATTTTAAAGTATGCGATTTTGATGCTTTTCCTTAAAGAATCCGAAAATAAAGTTTAAAGGTTATTACAAAGGCTACAGGAGAATTGCTTACGGAGGTAAGCGAACATAATGATCTGTCTTCCGAGGAAATTTGGTAAAAATTTGTTTAAAATCAATAACTTAATCATATTTTTATGACATTACGAAAATGATTTGCCAGATAAATTGTCACAAGTTCACGGTAAAATGCTAAAATTTTGCTTTATCATTGTCTTCGAAATGACTTAGTGGATCTTGTTGTGCTACATCTTCACATTTTCAAACATTTACAGGTGTTGATGGACGTTATTTGAATTCGTACATCTTGTAAAATGAATTTTTCTATCTTCGGTGCCCTTTCGAGATGCGGAGAATTGCACGAAAGCAGCCACGTCATGAGACTTTGAAATCCTCAGAATGAAAATATAAATTCGTATGGGTGTGCGCATGTTATATTAAAAAAATTTGCTTTAATTGACGTCTCCAGAAGTATTGCTTTCGTTATTGACTAAGAAAAGGTAGCTTTTATTCCAGTCACGGAGTGATCTCCCGATTCTTTACACCTCGCAATTGCTATTTCAGCTCCGTATGAAGCAGACGAAGTCCTGGGAAGAAATTAAGCTCAAAAACGCAACGATACAAGAAAATCAAGTGAACTTTTTTTCCACCGCAGCAGCAGTTCTAAGTCGATGGTGCTGCAAGAGGATCGTCTAGTGGTCGCTTTCGTTTTATCTCAATTTTTTACGGGTATGGAATGTCAGAAACTAAATGTTTATATGCCCGTTATTGCTTCGATCAAATCGTCTCACACCAATAAATAAGCAATTAAAAGATGTATGAGATTGTTTTAATCGCGCCTCTTTTATGCAAAATTTCAACGCTATCGAATGCATTAAGACGAAAATTAGCAGCAATGCTTTAATGGTATTTAATTCCTACAAATAGTCCTTTTAGGCATTTTTCGCCACATAAGTTATCGCATTGTAATTTGAAATAGGATAAATTTTGTATGTGAACGAAAACGTAGCTTGAAGAATATGCGTGGCGCACGTTGCAGCAGACGAAGCTGGGAATTTCCTCTGTCGCTGCTCCGCTGCAGAGATATTCCGAAGTGACCGTGCAACACTGAGATCTTCCGGCGTCCGAGCTGCGATGCCCGAAAATGACGATGCACGAGCTGCGATGTCTGGATTCGCAGAGTATGGAAGCGGAATCGTCGAAACGACTGTGACCGTCGTCTCCAGCATAATTGGCGATCAAATGAGATAACGCGTGCTTAGTAAAAAGTGAGAGTCCGAGATGCACGAGATTAATAGCAGCTCTGGAGAAGATCGATGGAGCAAATGAAGCGAGAGGCAATGGTTGCGGAACAGCGATCCAGTAACCTAGAAAAGTAATTTGCGCCTGCTCGGATGTGGAAATGTCGCCTGTTTAGGTTAAGGCCCCTCTGAGTTTCCATTGGACGTTGGAAACAATGGCAATTTAGCTGATTTTTTGAGCAACTTTTACGTTTATCCCCGTTTTATTATTTTGAACACGGAGGAAGACGTGTCTGACGGAAGAATCGCGAAATGTTCTTCCGACGAAGATACCAACATTTAGTGCGGAAACAGTTGTCAGATTGTTTACAAATAATTTTGAGCCGAGGGATTGAGAGCTGCCGGATTATTCTCAAAAACTCTTGTTTTGGCGAATGTGATGTGCCGAGTGCGTTCGTGCAAGAGTCTTACCCAGATCGTACCGATGTCTCGTATGAACTTAAATAAGTCACAGGGAAATTTTCGATAAATAACTCCTTTATTGCGTCCTGCAATGTTAAAATTTTTTTCTCCGGGAGCCCCTAACGTCAGCACTATTCATAAAACTGGAGAGGATCACTTATGCTATCGGCATAACACGATTGTGTTGGAAATGTGAGGGACAACAGCATTGTCATAACTGATTCGTAAGGTTTGCAGAAAGTTGTCGTTTTTCGGGGGTTTGTCGTAAGCCTTTGAATACAATTTTGTTCATTCGTATTGAGAAAGAGTAAAAAGAAAAGTGGCCGTTCGATTGATGGCTCGATTCTGTATAAGAGATCGCAAGGCCATGTACGACAGTCATAATTTGTCCTTTTCACTGAAAACAACTCGAATCCGGAAAATTTCACAAATGGCGTCTTACGGGCATTGTAAGAAATACAATGCGTGCCTCTCGATATGAATGTGTAAATCGTTATTCACGAGCGTAGATCTTTTATTCTTCTAATTTTCATCCGTGAAACTATACGTAGTAAATTAAAGCTTCTAAGAGGTAAAACGTAAAATGTTTCAGGTATGATAAACAATAAAATTCTTTCTTGCAAATTATTTACAAAACGATATCCAATACCTGAAATCTCCATTACAGTCTTAACAAAATGAAAATAATCAATGAGTGCAAATTACTCAGATTACTTATGATGTTTAAAATCAGCAAAAAAGGAAGTGTCAGTAAAACTGTGTTTGGGTTTTCGTTTGTGAATAGTCTGTTTAAAATGTTACAAATTATGTGGATGTCACTTTTACTTCCTGCCTGTGCAGCATTCCAATGATGGACCTAGTTTTTCTGTTTCTGGTGGACAGAGCACACGGCAATGCTCTTGTGACCTCTCCGGCATTTCTCGCTTCCTCCTACGGTGATGTTGCATAATGGGTGGGAATCCCATAATCTAGTTTATCATAATAGGAGTAGAATTGCATGCAGGGAGGCAATTATCAATAGCACGTTAAAAAAAGCAGGCTTCTCAAATCTTCTGATAAATAAAATAAAGCTTTATTGAGATCAAAAAATTTTACGTGAGAAAATATATAAAAATTTAGGTTTTCTGTAATGGAAGTTGCAAAATCACGTGTTGTACAACAAAATAATGATCTGGTTATCAAAGGGTTCCATATGTTTGCCACCTTTTGGGGGGTTTTCTCAGCAATTAAAAAGACGAATTGTCTTTATTGTAATAAGTGAGGAAGTTAACCCACTTTTTGAATGTGGAACAATAGTACATTCGATTCTCTTTTGCGTTACAACCAGATTCTTGATTCCCCTCCCAAGTTTATGATCTACTAAAAAATTCATCGGTTCAACGTATCGTTCGCATGTGAAACAGAAGAAATTTAATTCAAATGCAGTGTAAGCCTTATTTTTACAAAACTTTCTTATCTCCAAAAATGTACAGTGATGGTGTCTGGCAAATATGAAGAAGCGAGCTATGTGCTTTGTCTTCTGCCTCGACTGCTGCTGTGAACGTTTCATGATCAATTCATATCGAATCACCATGAAGTTATATTTTTGCAGCTAACATAGATGGAACACAAACCTAATAAGGGGTTATTAAAAGAAAGTTATGTCAAAATTTTTTTAGTCTACCAAGATTGGCTCACACATAATTCCGCCCGTAGTCGCACTCATTAAATCACACCTAACGCATTATGTTGCCGCTACATTAAATAATGACTTGACGTTTGCAACGGCGAACTTATGAAGAGCGGAGAATTACCTAAGGTGTGGCAATGAGGTAAATATGGTATTAATTTCATCATAATTTCTATAAAATAAATGAAATGCAAATCATTATTATCAGCCCTCCTTTCCGGGTGTTCAGAGGTAGGAACATTGACCAATAATCGGCGGATATCGTTTAACCACATCTGGCACATCTGCAATATTTTGGACCTTAAGGTTCCATCTTTCATGCAGCATGGAAAATCATGAATATTTTTAGCAATTATCAAAAAGCAACAGCGAGCAGACTTGCACAATTTCTTTTAGATATAACGACACGTCTCAGTGACTGATTTTAGTTCTATTATGTTAATGTAACATTTCATGAGAATTTAAGAAACTCGGACTGGAGAAAAAGTGGTCAGCGAAAGAAATGCAAAAGTTTTTTGGAATTTTACGGATGTTACCATTATCGTGATCTTTACAGTATTTCATGATGATTTTCTCATTAAGTGCATTAAATGAACTTAGCCAATGCTTTCAATTTTGATATGTCTACGATGGGCAATAAGACGGGAACAACATGACAAAAAAAATTCGTTTTTTAAGGAAAAGTCCATGGCAGCTTTTTCATAAAATGCAATCGTTTATCTGCAACGATCTCCGAATTATTTGTTCCTGAGAGATTTCAAAAACATGGTTTACTCAGTCATAAACATATTGAAAGGCAAAACGTATTTGAAATATATCGTTATTTGGGTTGGACGTGGCATATTAGACATATTTTTTTTATCATTGTCCGTTTTTAGAGATGTTTAGGTTCATAGATCTGAAATACGTACACATATATATATATATATATATAAAATAGCCATTAACTCCTTTAGCCCCCGTTATAATTATTTTTTCATTTTAAATTTTCATACCTTTAATGCGGCTTGAGGATCGTAAATTAAAGCCTTAAATGGTTTGTGAACAGTTTAAGATTTGCTTATGTGACAATTCCAACGCATTCACATATAAGTACTTCCGTTAAATTGATGTTCATAATGGATAAATAACTCTTCTTCGGTTTTATCATTTCAGTCTTAGACATAAAAACTGGTTAAAACATCTCCTGTTCTTCTTTCATATAAAAATAACAGTAATGACGCATCCTCATCAGTTCTCATCATATTCTTAAAAATCTTAAAATACTTTTGTTGTAGGAACGATGCCCTCAATAGTCACCAAGTTATCAGCAGAAGATATCCAAGCATAAAATTGTCCTTTTGCTGAACGCAGTTTTCATTTAGAACGTTCGTTATAAAATTCTTTGAAGAAATATTTTAATATTTAAGTAATTTCTTTGATAATTTTGATACGTTGACATTTTAGGGAGTTTGTTTGACGATTTTATTTTTTTTTTTTTTTGCATTGATTTTTCATATATGAAAAGAATCCATATTTTTACTGTGATCCGTGATGCTCGGATTTTCTGCTAATTGATGATTAGTGTAAGCGGTGATTATCCGAAAGTTTGCTTGTTCACAATTTCTGAAAAATTTTTCAGGTTAAGCCGTGGTTCCAAAATTATTAACATATAATTTGCATTTGTTTTTGTAGGATCTGATATAATTCGTTTGTCACGTTGTGTTTTCGTACGGAAACATTCTTTGTAGTATGACTGGCGATGACTCAAAACAAATTTCCTTTGAAACTATTTCGTGTGGTTTTGAAAATAAATTTAACGAATATAAATCCCAGTATAAAAATTTTTAATGTTACATTGTGTTATTGTTAACAATTCTAAATACGGAAAGGCAGCTCTCCGACTAAAGCCCGACATGATAACGAGCGAAATGGCGGGAAAGGAGTTAGATGTTTTTATTAATAAATAAATAACTAAAGTTCTTGCTTCGATAATAATTATAAAAATTTATACTTATCAATTATTATTAAGTTCTATTCCCGTTATAATATTTTTTTTTTTGCAACTGAAGAGTCAACCAATCTTACCGCCATTATTCATGTACTTTCGCAAATTAAAACAACGAGGACAGCACGATATTACGATAACACATATAAATTTGTTGCCGTTCGAGGCAAGATCACTCGTGACCATTTCCGTAACGAGTGCCGGGCGAATCAATTTATGAATCATATAAATCGTTGGATAATTTGGTTTTCTGACACGAGGAAACCTTTTCAACAAAATAACCAAACCGGAAATCAAACACCGGAAGGAAAGAGCGAAGAATAGGAACGGCGGACTTGAACTCTCGCGTGGATTGCACCAGGAACTTTGCAAAATGTCGAAGAGCACATCACCCTGTGATTCCTTGCCCATTTCCTCGTTACATGCCTTTGGGCTCCGAAAATATTTTCCGCCCTTTGCCGGGAACGGAATCCTCGGTCCTCCACTCCTGCACCCAACGGAGGGCAATTGTAGCTGCATTCGGGAAAAATTTTGAACTCTCACAATTATTTGTTAAAACCGGATTTGCAGTTGCAAGCGTGGCTACCATCGGTAATTTCCAGTTGACAAACACTTTGAAATGTTTGCCACAAAGGCTCTGCAACTAAATGTCCTGCGCGCTGCAAGGAAAAGCATGGTGAAAATCGTAGCAAAAACCTCGCACAAATCCGGCGCAGATCGATGCTTTCCTCCGGGGAAATTTCGACAAAATGGCGGTCAGTGTACAGTACGAATTTCAATCGGTCCATGCGAGAACTTATGGGGAAAAAATTTTCTTTTCTGAAGGCGATCACAGAATTTTCGCTTAGCGTACGTAAAAAACGATATCCGACTTTCGCGTTTCCTTTTCACACGTCTCCCTCGTTTATCTGCCGCGCTGATATTTCGGAAATCAAGCAAAGTGGCAGAAGTTTCGCCGCGGATGATCGCCTACGTCTCCATTATCCGCGAGAGTTAGGTTAAAATAGTAGGCAATAAAACTCCTGACGAAAGTAGCTAATGGTCCGGCAGCCCGAAACCGACTTCGTCGGGAATCATTGGATTTAGCAGGGTCTGCGAGATGCAGTTGTTGAATTGGAATCACTGCCGGAGGCTGAAAACTAGTTTTTTGCTATAAGTAAACACGGTAATGCAATACGCTGCAAATTACTTTGTTATAACAATTTATATTTTCCAGGCGTTATGGAACATTTTATGAATTTCTTCTGCTTTCATTGCGCACCGGGAACAAACGCCATTGTGCTGCATGAAAGTGGCAGGTAGAATGGCGATTGAATTACAACAAATTTGTAACCCAGAGAAATATTCTCATCAATAAAACATTATTTAAACCGCAGATTAATTCGTCTCTCGTTCGTGTCAGATATTTCAACAAACAATCAAAAATTCACGATTTTCGAATCCTTAATTATTATTTTAATTTAGTGCATTGTACGATCACGTCTTATGACAGCCGATGACTTTTCGGTAGTGGTAACTGATCCATTTGGCTTTTTTCAGCAAGGGAAGACCGAGCCCTCCATCACATTATTTCCATAACTTTTTAAACCACTGTCGGTGTATTTATACCTCTTTTATAACACTATGGCAAATGTGTGACTCCTTTCACGGGTTAGACTTAAAACGGAAACACTTTCAGAAATTTTCGTAACACCTGAAGTTCTGAGGGCAATGACAGCTTTCAAAAAACAATAAAGCGGAATGTACTACTGAAAGTTTTTTTTTTTACCATAAATCAGGTATTCGTTCGCGAAAATTCAGAGCATTCGCAGAAAGGAGCGAAATGTTAAGCGAGTTCTTTCTTCGACGGACAAGCCGGGTCTTACGACTTCCTGTCTGACGAGGGGATGGATGGCCGGCGTTCGAAGGAGAGCGAACAAACGAAAAGTGATTCAGCTTCGGAAATCAGTGACTTCCGTTCCCACCACCAAGCCAACCGTTAAAATTCAAAGATTACCTTTTTTTTTAATGAGAGAAACCTTATTTCGTCCTCTACCCGTCGCTCTTGCTGTGGCCTGGAATCACATTGATAGCACAACACATACTAAATGACCAACCAGAATATTATGAAAAAAAAAAAAAAAAAAAAAGAAATTCGGAAATTCGGTTTCGGCACTAATATTTGTGTTTTAAGTGATTGCGAAGCAGAAGAAAATTTTTCGACTTTTATCCGCGAATGGCCATGCATGTAGCGCGATAGATATGAATGTCTTCGGCCCGCGGGGCGCTCGCGCTTTATACCATGAGATAACGGTGACGTCATAACTGGCTAACGGGAGTCCGTTGGCAGCCCTTGGCAGTGCGGCTCCCTCCTTAGAATACGCTTCGCCTCGCAAGATTTCCGTGTCTCGCGTATCTCCCGAATCGTTTCCACTCGGAGTTACTGCCGTGAAAATGAGGAATTTACGTTAGTAGAAGGCGCTGCCTTTGCCGAATGCACGACGAGCGACCTCATCTTGCGACGCCCAGCCTACCTGAGCCCGGCTTCCATAAGATAAATACCGTATTTTCTTCGATGAAAAAGAAGCAAAACGTGATCTATGTGAACTGTGTAATTTCTGTACTACATACGGTATTAAATAAATCACGGCGATGTTTATTGACTCCATGCGAAAGGCCAGATCTTTCTTTTGCGACGGAGATCCTCTTCTCCCCGTCGTCCTCCGGAAGGTTTTGTCTCCTGCTTTTGCCGGTGATTCTTCCAGTGAGGAGTCAAGTTCCTTTGACTGCGAGCGCATGGGCGATGGGGCTGCGAAAAACGTGAGCCACATGGTTTTCACGTCCTCCGATGGAAGGGAACCTTAGAAAATTCAGCCGGGGAATCAAACAACGACAGCAGAATGAAAACTTTGGAGTCCCTGTCGACAGCGCCTCTCTGTTTGGGTTGAGTCGCATCTTGCATCAGCAGGAAGTGCATTGTCTTTGGTTTCTTTGAAATAAATAAAACACTGATTCTTGGTTGTGCTTTTGTGTATTTTTCACGTTGTTAGAAAAGACAAAGGTATCGTTAAATAATTCACCTGACGTTTTAATTTTTTTTTAATGCAGCCCTAAAAAAAAAATAATTAGTCTTTATTATAATATTAAATTCTCCGATTGTTTCAAACGTCGTTATGTGTGATGTATTTTCAACATTGCTAAATACGTAGAGCTGGTTCCTTCCACGTCTTTTTTCAGGAAACTTCGTCAAAAGGCATTTTTTCGTTGAGAGTGTCCGGACACGATTTCAGCCGGAGCTGCCTCTTAACATTTTTTTAACCTACGTTTTTATTATATTTAATTTATACTTGATTCATGTTTAACATCCTGGTTACCGACGTTTACACTTTATAATCGCGAGTTAAAAGCTTTCACACTTCTAAAGGCATCGATTCGTCTGAGAAACAACGGCAAGGTCAGGTTTAAAGCAAACATTTTCGTTAATGTGCTAATCATTTGGAGTAAGTGTGACATTTTTCACCGCGTGGAGATGCCTTTCGCCGCAGATGTGAGACGTAAGATCCTGCTGGGAAAGTGCGAAGGTTTCGCGCTCCGACTATCCCGGGCTTATTGCACAATCGAAACCTCCTCGGCAAGATAATGAACGAGTGGAAAATCCGATCGGGACGTGACACTGGAAACGAAGCTGAAAAAGTGGAGCGAATTATTCAAAGCTCGTTCTGAAAGTTCTTATATAACGCCCAATTTTCTGGTTTGCAAAGAAAAGTAAGACGTGAATCACCTCAGCTGCTGCCGAAAAGAAGCGACAGTGAACAGAAAACGGTATCTCTCGTGTTATTCCCTGCTTAATTTTTTCACCGTCGATGTCTGTTACATTCTGCAGGATATTTGAAACTGATCCCTTCTCTGCGGTGCATTTACGACCCGGACGGGGAAGGAGGTTTTTGTCCTGTTTTAAACGTAGACCGCGATCCGAGGGCCCGAAATTGCGCGAGGCGAATGATACAGAACAAAATTCGGGGCACTAGGCTGTTTTGCTGTTGGGCCGCCGACGCATGCAAATTATTGGGATTCCATCCTTCGGGCTCTGTCTTCCTGGATTGTGCGCTTGAACTTCACTGGAAGTGAACACTGCCCAAAAAAGGCGGTGCACGAGTGCAATAACGCGGAGAATAAAGTGCCGAGCACTTTCATTTCTGCCATCGGTTACAAATATGAACTCTGGTCGGCCAAATGTTAATACTTTTTCGCTCTTAATCATAACCTAACCAAAATGTATAATTTAAAATTTTTTTGTATGATTCTCATTATTCATTTCGAGCAAATACATAATAACATAATTCCATCTCTTTATGCATTTATTGCGTGAAATATTTAAAACTTAATTAGATGAGTTAAGTAACTAGCTAAAAAAAGGCTTATTCACACCTTTTCCATATTAATATCATTTTTTAGTCAATTTTGCGTTATGTGCTTTTCCTTACCGTTCTTGCACAATGAAATGTAACTTGGTACCGTGATGCTTTAGTAAATATCCTTAGGCGTGCAAGACAGATTTAAATTGCCTAAAATGGCTTTATAATATCCGTTAGTCGCAGCGGTAGAAGATCGAATAAATTTGCTGCTGACAATAGCAGGGAAACCCGAGGCTGAAAGGGATTGCAAAACAACTTTGCATTTGCGGGATGATATTCACATGAAATATACATTTCGGTTAGGCTACTTTGAATATAATTACACTTTGGGCAGAAATAAGACTGAAAAGTGAAACGGTTGAGAATGCTTAGCTCATATCAAAAATATAAAATGCGATGCAATAGAAAATCGAATACGATTTTTTGCTATTAAGTTTCCGCCCCTAGCGAGTGCAAATAATTGTAATTGACGGACCGCAACATGGATTTTTTTCCAGCATCTTTTCCTCCTTATACCTTATATGCAAGAATTAAAATTAAAAAGCTGCGATGAAAAAATTAAGGACGACGAGAACGAATTTCCTAGCTTTAACCTGATCACATTTTTTGTTATGAAGCATCAAATGTTTGCCAATTAAGTGCAACATTTCGATAATGTTACTCAAATCTATTAAAATTTCCCCATTCAGGCTGCTTTTGAAAAATGTCCCACTTTCATCGTTCTCCCAGGTCTCAGACTCTATGAGAAAATAAGGTGCTGGACAAAAAAATATTATTTTTTTTCCCCAATATGTTTTCTAAAAAGTTCATTCGAAATATCCCTTTTCTCCATCTTAAACACACATCGTCAAATATTCATCGCAAGTTTGCAATTAATGCGATAAGCAGAACAGGTTTCTGCCGTGGAACAGATCATCTCTGCGCAGGATCTTACGGAAGAATGAGGTGAATCTTATTCACGAGTGACGCATTGGTTTAAGACCGAATATGATTCCTTTAATGATGGTTGAGAGCGAGGCATTCGAGAACCGACTGAATACTTTATGTATTTAGATAATACTGATGCAATAAATATAAATTTAGGTGAAAACGGTTCTGAAATACATCGATCTTCCCAGTTCGTAGATCAATAAGCGATTGCCATTGGTTTGACTTGGAGATCTCAAAATCGGATAATTGGATATGACAATCATGCTGCCACGATTGGTTAATAGACTATCCTCGTCATCAATTTTTATATTTCACTTCTTATTTTTTATCAGTGCCGGAACTTTCTTTTGTATGTTGCAAATCCTTAATAAGATTCTGCTCTTATTATTTCAAATTTAACTTTACCAATCGAAAGAGATCTCCTTCCGGGCACATCACCGACGACTGAAACCTCATTTCGTTGCAGATTCGGTGTAAATCTATCTGCTGCTTCCCATGAGTCCGGCCGATAATTAATGCTGTAATCACTTGCATGCCAAAGTAATGCAGCGCATTCTGCGATTTTTTGATTGCCTTCCTTCGTTTTTGCACCATACGACAAACACAATACATAAATATTTTCTCGCAGATTTTTGGTATCCCGTATTGCATGCAAACTCGTAAAACTTACGAAATTTGCCTTCGGAATCTTTCAGCTTTTGTCTTTTTCATGCTGCATGCCAAGCCTTTCCTACTCCTGATCTGCTTGGCTTCTTTACCCGCATTTTGTGCAACCTCTCAAAATATTACATACAAAGGTTAATTACCAATGTCTATCAGACCGGATAATTTGTATTTTGAAAATGCTAGTGTTCTCTTTCAGAAACAAAATCAGTTTAAATGCCAGAGGCAAAAATTTTTTTCCTAATTGTTGATATCTAGCGTTCATTTCAAACACCATTTCGCTTACCTAAAAGTTAAAATTAACATAAATGTTTTGACCAAATTCCCGACATTGCAGCCGATCGAATCGACGAACATACGCGTTGTCATCCGACTTTTATAAATACGGAGAAAATGGCCGACGATGATTTTGTTTTTGTTTAAAAATTAAATACATATTGAAATTTTTTGGAGAATAAAAATACGGAAAAGAATGACTACCGCAAACGGAGCGAGCACGCCCGAAAACTTAACGCTGAACGCTCTTCGGGACGAGGATTGCAAGTCTTCATCCCAGATTTATTGGGAAAACTCTCGGGGTGGGGAATACAAAGAACTGAAAGTTTATCCCGAAGAATATTCATACAGCGAGAAAAATCAAAATGTTAGACACGAATATTGCATAAATCCAGATACTTTTTACGGGGAAGACTTCGGCGAATACGAGCTTCCAAAATCATGCTCCAGGGAGGAAATGGAACCGAGGATGGCGTCCAACTTAACTGAACCCGAGATCAGAGAGCAATCCATCTTCGTTTACAGTTCTCCTGCTCAATTTCCGGACATTTACAATGCCAGCAAAAGCGTTTTCGGTTCGATATTTGTCAGAACTGGTAGGCACAGCAGTCGCGACTCTTCGTTCCTGAAAAAAATTATGGAACACCAAGATGACAAATTTTCTAAATTTGAATGTGCTTCCGATTTGGAAACTTCCGCCAGTGAGGGAAGAACCGATGTTAACGGTTCCGATTTCAGAGCTTTTGAAAAGGTGAGCATCTCGCTGGTCAGTGCAATTTTCTGATATTCCATTCGGATGTCACGGGTTCTCCTCCGGGCACTTTTAACATCCGAGAGTTTCGCATAAAACCGAGAAAGAACTCCGCGTATTTCAGGGCGACGTAGCGAAAGATGTCGCCTCCGATGGAAGCTCCCAGTGGGAAGTGCATCCCATCACCGAATCTGCTCTTTTCACCGTTCGAACCCGCGATCGGGTGCACCAGACCAGACGACCATCCGACATAGAGGAGAGAGTAGCGAACGGCACGACCCAGCACCTGCAGTTTGCTTATGACTGGCCATCGGGAAGCGTGTGGACGGGACACTGGGACGGACTGGGCATGGCCGGTGAGGGAACTTTGGTCATGCCTCATGGTAAGTCATTTTTGTTTTGTCGGCGCGAGGCGGCGGCAGTCAGAAAGTCCGGATGGAGATATCCGTCGGGTGCAGGGCCCCGGAAAAGGCTCGATGGTCAGCGATCCTCGCGCTCTCAGAAGCAACGGAAAACGCGAATGAATCAGCGCCGGGGCCCGGAAGAGAAGTAAAAAATTTTGCTTTTCCGGACATGTACCTGCCCTCGGGAAACCTGCTCGGAACAAAAAATTTCGATCTGCTTTTTTTCATTTGATTGGGCTTAAGTCAAGTTCAACTACCCGCTCGCGTCTTCTAATTGAGATATAACCTAACCAGGTCGATGAACTTGGTGCAATGCATTTCGACGACTGCGAGTCTTTTGCAATGGTCCGGTATTGGGCTCTCTCATTCTGTTACATAATCGCTGAATTGACAGTTTTGCATGAAATTTACTGTTAGTTATAAACCTAAAAATTATATTTACCTTACGATTTCCGTAAAAAACATATTCTCATAAGTATTTCTTGTCGCAAATTAATTTATTGCTAACTTCATAGATGCACATCAATTTTATTTAATTACGCATTGTGTATGTGGAGTGTCTTTCTTTCGGATTTTCGTATTATACACATATATAATATTAATAAAAGGGCATGTCACGGCGAAAAATATTTAGAAATATAAAAATTTTGCCGTGAATCTTCGTCCGCGGAACTGGATTCGCGGCAATGCGATGGCAGTTCCATCGAGAACATATTCGCATTTTGCTTTTCTTGCGGGGAAATAAGATTGAGGGAATGACGGAACAATTGCAGTAAATCTCGTGGTGATGTAACCACTGCCATCATGTTTTCGTGGCACTCGAATAATCGGAAGCAAAGGGGCTCCAGGGGGCTGCGTTCCACGTAGCCAGGGTCAAGAAGTGATGCATGATCGGATTAAAAATTACTTTGAAAAATGCTGATTTGAGCTAAAGGTGCTTTCCGTGAGATGAAGGCTCATTATGAGTCGATTTGGGATTTTGGCTTTTTATGGCGAGAGCGAAGCAAAATCGTTGCGGAAGCGAAAATGAGCCATCATCAATCGTGTCAAAAAAGTCAAATTCTTGGTGCACGCCGCAGATCGTGTCCGTCAGTGCGATTATGCCGAGAAAAATAAATTTCCGGCTCTGTGTCTTTGGAAATGCCAAATCTCTAAACGAGTTTAAGAAAGAAAAGGAAAATTGGGAAATGGATCGGTGGTAAATTGATGCCCGGCAATCGAACGAATTTTTTTAAATTGGAGAGAGCTAACGAAAATGCACGAACTCTGAGGCTAGTGAGATTTTCCCACGCTGCATTGTGCACGCCTTCGGGATAGAATTCTTGCGACGATCTATGACTGTCTGCATTTTGGCTGGACACCGGTGAAGTTCCGTCAGCTGTTATTTTGTACAAAAAGAATGTTTTTTCACCAATACTTAATGGTTCGGTGTTAGTTTAAATCAACTGCATGAAAGGCCTGTTTGATTGAGAGCGAGGCAAATTTCAAATGGTTAAAAGAAAATTTATCGATCTTTTTTCTCCTTCTCTTAGACAACAGAAAGGTTTAGCATTCGCTTGCTACCTTATACGAACCTATATCAAGTTGTGGACAAAATTTCAGTCGCTGTGTGCTTTTAAAATAAATCACTGAATAAAATTATAGTTTTTTGAAATGAGAATGTTTCGATTAAAACATCGGAAAATTCTTTTTTATTTATTGTTATCAGACAAGTGTCATTATGAAAGCGCTCTTTCTTGATTTTCTGATCACTCCAATTCTTGATATCTTGTGTAATCCCGAAACAAGAAACTGACTTGGTAATGAAATAGTTTTAAAAGCGAAACATTTTTTTGCTTTGCTCACAAAACACTGTTTTTCACTATTGTGAGGAATAGGTGAAGGTTCATGAAAGACAGAAAATCGCCATTTCATGATAAATCTCAAGACTGATTTATCGATATGAGTACGCTGCAAAAAATGCTGCGCAACAAGAAGGCTTTATTGTATTTTTACAATACAATAAATACTTTCCATTTGAATAAATACTTTTTATAGATTGTTTCATTCTATTTCTTTTTATATCGGTAAATTTTTCAATTGCAGATGGGATTTTCGTTTTTTTTTATTTTTATTTTTTACGCTGCCTTACGCTTTTGGAACATACAAAAATTCTGCTGGTTCTAAAATGCGAGCCATGTATTGGCATTATTTTTAAGAATAAAAATTTTGTTCATTTATTGTATTGTTTGATATTTCAATTAATTCGTCTTTTCCCATGAACTCTCAGGATTTTTTTTTTCAGCTGTGGGTGCTGTAAATTTTATTGTCTTTTATTAGTTTACCTTTATTTGATTTTTTTTTTTTTAAAGTGATGGCTTGCTTTTATCAAAATGATATTGAGAACAATTTACTTGAGTTCTTCTTAAATGTTCCTCGTTCGCAGATCCGCTGGAAAAATCAAGAAATTAATGTGTGAATGTTATGAACTGATCGTCAATCTGATTCCTTCCTCGGTGGGACAAAGACATTCCGCATTTGGCAAAAAAACTAAACGTCACATAAATTTTTGATTCTTATAATAGTCATGCTCAACCTGAATAAATAATTGTCCCGGTTTCCATCTGGCACGGTCACAACTGTGTCCCAGAAAATTATATTTATAGCTTGCTTGATTCATAATGTACTTTATGATTAGTTAATCCAACAATCAATCTATGTTCTAGAAATTATTCCGACTTTTGCCTTGAATGGTATTAACTGAGTCTCTTTCAAATTATCCTCGTGAAGAAATATGCCTCCGCGAGAGTGATTGCCTTCCACTAACGACTTCCACAACTCACTCGGGCAAAGTTTCGAGTAACGGCTTCCTGTGGGATCGTCTTTAAGCTCTGGACACATAGCAACCGGACAGAAATGGACAAAACATTACGGCTGAATTTTAATTGCAAGGAGACTGGAAATCTTATGGAAGAGCGCATAATCATTCAGTCATTCACATTCATAATGAACTTTGAACTTTTTAACTTCGAATAAGCAAGTAATTGCCCTCTCTATCGTCTAGTAGTTGTCATGTCGTCCTCTAGCTTCATATAGGAAATTAGATCTGGATTTTAATTGTTTTTTTCAGAGTAGGACTTTTATCATTTTTTAATCAGGAAAACTCTGATTATAAAGCCTCGTGATATTATTTAATATATATGTTTTTGTTCTTAAATTAAGACGAGAATCCTGAATAATCTTTCATTTTACGATTCGTTTAAAAAGCGCTATTTTTTACTTAAACATCGTTTCCTCATGCTTCGAAAATTGGCAATCACTAAAAATTTTGCAGCACTTAAAATTTACTTCGAAATCTTTTATTTTTTACTCCAGGCATTCAGTGTGGGACTTTTGGTTTTAAATTCTTCCTGTTTGTCTTGAATTTTAGCATATGCTGGCACAAATAATTTCGTTTGCGTTCCCGCAATTTTTTTAAAATTAAATAATTATCAAAACTCGATGTTCAGTCTAATTGCGGCATCAACACTACATTGAAAAAAAGAGTTTCAAAAAATTTCGCGTAAAATCCACGTAGAACATCGATACAATTCACCGAATGAGTAGCGATATCTGGGTACAGATGATTTTTTTTTTTCTTTTTAAAACAACCTTTCGCAAAATAAATTGGGAACAGTTAATTATAATGTATCATATCAATCAGAAATTGCAGTTAATTTTTAATGCATAATTACTGCAGCGGTGTACGGCCGTATTTGCGAAAGCTGAAGACAAAACCTGAGTCCTCATCTTTTAAATAAACGCAGAGCACTTAATACAGATTTTTTTTGCCGACCCTGACAAAATTCGTAGGACCTAGACACATTTTGCGCTGTAAACTTTCTTTACTATTGAACATGATTATAATTGAGGCATTATTAACGGAAAATGATGGCCGCATCCGATGTTCCATACTCATTTTCTGTTAGATGCGAAATAAATAAATAATTGCACAAAGATTAAGTCATAGGGATTTAATGAAAACTTTCGATGCTTGGTGGAATGTTAATGTCTGGTTGGAAAATTTTGGCTTCCTTACGATACATTAATAAATTACCGAATCCGATTAATTATATTTTGCGCGCTGTTGCCCGTACCGTTTTCCTCTTCTTGGTACGAGGGTCAGGGACATTCGTCCCTGGTGTTCCGGGTGATTCCAGAAATTATTTCCCAAGTCGGGTTTGAAAATGAAAAGTCTGAGTTTGCTGTTGTAGTCTTCTCTAATTTGATTGTTTGGTTATGTAAAAATCGCTGCTTTCATCGTTCAAGGGTTTGCTTAGACAATGTCAGCAGCGCAGTTCACATAAAGATCTCTGTCCAAATTGTTTGACAAATCAACAAGATTGAGAAATGGAAACGATCCTCGTAACTGAGGTCATTTATTCCTTTCTGATTTGGTTTTGATTTCACATTCCTACGGTATTTATTATAAAATTAAAACAATTTTAGAGATCAGAGTTGTCATATGAAATTTATCGGAGCTTATAAAAAAAGCCGATTATGGATTTATCAAGAGGCAGTTAACACAAGTTATTTATCATAAGGAACAATATTTAACGTAGATTGAGATTATTTCTCCGGCAAAACGTTGTATCTTACATAAGATGATTGATTAACAGTTGTCCAGTTGTTAGTGCTCGGTGGAGGCTGATAGCTGAGGCTTCTCTTCGACAGATCAGACTAAATTATGAAGTGGACAGTCGCGAAACCAGTGATTGAGATGGGAAAATAGAGAAAAGGTTCCTTATAATTAACTCGGTTTAAGTTATCGAAATATTATTTAATTAAAAATATAATTTAAAGTGCATTTAACTGTCGAAATTCCACCGGATTATTGGATGTGGAAAATAAAGAAAAGATTGCCTTTTAATTAACTGGCTCTGAGTTATCGAAATACCGAATTTGAATTCAAATTGATTGCAGAGATAACAAACATTTTATATATTCGAAAATAACCTGATACAAATACATGCATCAAAAAATTTAGAATACCTTCATATAAAATTATAAATAGCATTTCATTTTAATTCACTGTAAAGAAATTTATTTTTAATATGTAAAAATTCGTCCACAAGTCATATTTTGATAACAATAACGATTAATAAAATAATCGATAATTAAGTATTTCAATAATGGGAAACTTTAAATTATTTTTAAATAATTTTTAATGTATAACAGCGATTGGATTTTAAATTATATAATGAAAAAAGAATATTTAAATGGATTTTTTCAGGAATTCATGTGAGAAATAAACCAACGGAATTTGCAACTACATTCATGTAAAATATTGAAAATAGTTAATTTCCATAACTGATGACATTTACACAGATTATATGAAAAGTCAAAATTCAGAGGTTTTTGAACCTAACGTCTGATTAACTTTCACTTCTATGTTTTTAAATCCAATTTGAGAAGTTAAATTATAAATATTATAATATTAATTGTTGTTCCATTATGTAATCAGCAGCGCGGCGGAATAGTGTAACTCAGTTTGTGATGTACAGAACAGCGATACCTTAAAGAGTGAACGAGGAAGGCTTAACCACTATCTATCTGCCCTATGGCAAGCCCATCTCTTTTTCTTTTAAAAGCTACATTCTTTCTTTAACCGCGAAAGGATAATTTCGCATTTGAACGGCTCAAGCCTGCCATATGTGTATGAGAAGATTTTTGATGCTCTGATACTGAATCACATTCATCAAATGACATTTAATGGGTTTGTCAAGAGGAGAATAGTTTGAGGATTTATCTTAGAAAAAGAACACTTTTACGATCTACATTTCTGCAAATGAAGAATTTCGTGATTTTATTATTTTAACAGAAAGCACTTTGAGATTGTGACACACCTATGTATGATATGTTACTCTTTGAAATCATCGAGAAGACCACTTTCCATGTTTATTAAAAATTTCAAAACTGAACTTAATATCGCCTGTTCTGACTTGTCTGCTTTAATCTCGTTGATGGCATTCGTTCCAAATTGACGAGACGAGTGAAATTTCTTCCATCAAAATACAATAAAAAAAAATTATATTAAAGTACCAAAGATTGTGTGAGTATTCTAAACGGCATCATTTTTATTTCGAACCTTAAAATTTTTATCAGAGTGTTAAAGTATATTTTCTCGCCTTTACTGCTGAAAAAAATAAAAAAAATACTTCTTTTTCACAAAGGAATATTTCAATTTTTTTTTTAAGGATTTCTTTTTTCAAATTTGAATGATTTATCGCTATTGATAGGCAACTGAAATTATTTATGGCGCAAATTAAAATTATTGATAGCTTTTGTTAGGCATATATGAAAAACTGTATCAGAAGATAATTAATGTGATACATTTTTTTTAATTATATCTGGTATTTTTTTCCTATTTCGATCGGTAAATTTATCGAGACAATTTGATGAATTAACTAGGCACGATTTAAAGCTGTGTAAAAATTTACATGATAGTGCACAAAAATAAAGCGGCCTATTAGTTTAACACTCACCAATATATATAAAGAACTAAATTGCAGTAATTTTTTTCTTTCATTTCATAAATTGAGCACCTGAGAACTAGAGTGAAGAATAGTTATCGACAAGTTTTCGAAAATAATTTTCACATTAAATAACAGACTTATATTCAGAATAATCACTGACCTTTGTAATGTACTATAACAATGGAAAATAATAAATTTTTTAGAAAAATACGTAACGCAGAATATTAAATAAATGTAATTGTAATTGCCATTATTTGCCATTTGCTTCATCATTTTAATCAATCGAAAATTCCATTGATTTAAACAAACCTAAATGGAATATGAAGTCTATAAAATTCATTATTATATATCTAGTTGATTAAGATTTTCTTAAATGATGCTACAATATGAAAAATAATTAACAATTATTTTTAAAATAACAATGTTTAGAAAGAATCAATTGTATTATTTCGTTATTTATTTTTAATTCAATTGTGACTAAATTCTATTGTTCTTTTGTTATGGCTCTATTTTCATTTTATAATACCGTAATACATTTAATGCAATTTGCATTGAATGACAAGTTCAGTTTTTTTTTAAATATTGATTTATACCATTTTCAGAAATTACCATCGTCCTCACTATACATCCTTGCGTATGTATACGGTGCAACAATTGATACAAATATCTTGTGGTTTTGAGGCATGAGCTATATAGGAAATTTATATCAGAGAGTTACTCCTTCATTTTGCAAATTATTAACTTAATCATGTAAACTTCATGGGCTGACGAATAATTAAATTATTAATCGCATTAAGAAAAATTAGCTAAATTATTGTATGGGATACTTAATACAAATTAAATATTGGACAGGTATATAAGTTGTTTCTTATTGGAAATTTTTACTTTGAATGAGTGATTTGTTTCATATTTCATTCTTTAAAATTTTTTTCAGAAGTTATATTTTCATTTAAATACAAAAAGAAGACTGGATGAATTAAATAACTTTATTAAGATATGGAGAATAATTTTCTTTTATGCATAGGGAAGAATTAAATTGCGTATGTTGATTCAATACTGATTTTATATTGAGTATTTTTCTTACGTCGCCTACACCATTACATTAATCATCAAAAATACCTGTCTTGCTACTGGATGATGGTTTCTCTTCCTCGATCATTTGTATCTGTTTATTACAGTTTAAAACCTGCTTAGCTGTGTGAGAGGATCTCATAAATGATCTATCTTGGTTCTTTATTCTGATAGAGTTCTGCAGTTTGTTTGTTCTGTTCGTCAATGTCTTTGTTCCATTTCTTGACAATTCTCAAAACTATACGAAACATCCCTATTTGTGTGGTTCATCTCATATCTTTAATGTGACTTTTATATTATAATTTAGAATGAACTTTTACGCTTAAACTTTCAGCTGTCTTTTTGATTAATTTGTATTTTCTTTCAAGATTTATGTGACTGTATAATTGTATTGTAATACACATTATGTGACATATTTTTAAACAGATAAAATTTTAAAAAATTTTTAAAAAACCTTTTGAAATTTGGTCATAATTGGAAATACTCAGTTAAAACCGTTAATTTTCCGCTGGTTTAGCGGAAAGTTGTCTTTTCTCATTGCTCGGAGCTTGCGTGTTGTCATGGAAGTTTGTATCCCATAGCACAACAAAAGACATAACATATGTTAGCCTGTTAATGGAATTATATTTTCATGGCGTAATTATCAAATTTCCTGACCACGACAGAGCCGTGTCTTGTCTCTGTCTCTTCCACAAGCATAAAATTATAGTTTTTATATGCTCATCAAATGCTTCGGAAGGCAACTATGAGAACTTCATCATTTCCCCAATGGTGGCAGAATAATACTCTCCGAAAGCAAACTTCAGAGAAATGTATGAACTACAGGAGCTTGTTCAAAACTAGGCTCGATATGCACAGGAAGTGGATTTTTCTTCTTCTGTAGCCTTTCCGATTCACTCCTATTGCAAAGGCCCAAGCTTGCCAGGAGATTATCACACTAATATGAGAATTTTTTAGAATCCCGCCATTTGTTCAATAATTTAATGCAAATATATTATAAGTCGGATACACAAAACTGCGGATATTAATTGAAATCAAATTAGTATTATATTTTTGTTTAAGTTTTAATTTTTCGTACTATGTTTATGCAAAAATTTATTTTTATTATATCCAGCAAAAAATATAATTTGAAAGTTCTTGATCACAGAATTAAATCCGAGTCAGAATTATATTTTGGCAAGTTCATTCACATTCAAAAATATAGTTTTCATTGAAAAAAAAATTGAATTTCTGTATTGAATTTATGAGATAAATATTAATGAATGCCGTAATAAAGTCCGAAGATTGTAAAAAGCAATGGGTTATGTTTTTATTTACATTACAGATGTTACTGTGGGTTTTATTATGTCCTTGCTTAGGTTTCTTTTTCTTTCCTTATATAGTCCTGATAGATATCTCGATTTCGTTTAAAACCAACAAATTTACCAGATAATTGAAAACCACTGCTCAACTTAATGACGACTTTCATTGACGAAAATAGTGAAATACTATTATTTTCACTTTATACAATGATTTTATTTTATGAACACTCATATGCCAGTTGAAGCGACATTCTTATTTATATTTACGTAGCCATTTCCAGTAATACCTGTTTAGGCCGTTCCTTTCTGTTTAATGTGATTTACGTTTTGTATTCGTGATTACCAAAGTGATTCATAAATTGGAGAAAAATATTTTGAATCACAAGATTTAATTTTAACATTATTTAAAAGTGAAGATATGATATTAAAACATTTAAATGGAAAATTGGTTAAAATTCATTTAAATTTATTTAGCTATTGATATGTGGTACAACATTTTCTTAAATTAAAAATTTTAAGCACAGTTTTTACTGTGAAGAGTAATTATTATTTAATAATTTTCGTCTGACTCTTCTATAAATATGAATAAAATATGTTATGATTTATACGCCATTCGCTTTGTGCTTTTGCAATTAAAACCCGGCAAACAATCAATTGTGTACATTAATCGGCGGGATGTAAACTCTTTATTTTTCCCTTAAAAAACAAAGAGCAATAGAAAAAAATGCAGCCATCATTAATTCACTAAGAATATTATAAATTAAAGTGATTACAAATGTTTTCTCTTGAGGTATCTTGTGTTTTTGGGTTAGAAACAGAAAAAGTCCGTTTCCAAACAGGGGCGGATCCGGATTTGCCGATTCTTATTCTCTGACTCTCGTACCTTGAATGCGGCACGCGAGGCTCGTGCCAGGCCCCATCTCCATCGTGTGGCAACCGGAGCCCGTTCAAGTCGAAGGAATGATTAGCAAAACCAGTATTCGGACCGAAATGACGGAATGAATGTGCATTTCTTCCTTAAACAATCTAATAGGACGCGCGGAAAGCTGCAAAACATGAGAGTAAGTTACTTATCGTATGATAAATTTACTATATCTCAAAAGCAGCAATTATTAATTGAGAACACTAATGAGTTTAAGGGAGTCTTTTGCCTGTCTTTGCAAATGGGAGCAAATTTGAGCTGGAGCGATGTAGGTACAATGCTGGTAAATTTTTCGGTTTTCCAGTGATGAACCATTGCAAGGATTGCGGAGGGGTTTTAAGCTCTTTGCACTTTTGGCATTCTCAAAAAGTCGTAACGCCGATCCATTATATTCTGCGAAATGTGAATGGTAGGAAAAGCTGTGCCATAAAGAAAGGACTGTCGACGAGCCGGCGATGGTACAGGCATCATCATCTTTGACATTCTTCTGCTACATAGGAGGCCGAGGAGAAGAGGAGAAAATCAAATGAAACGTTACCTGCAACTCATTTTGGGGCACCTAATTTGATTAATTGAAAATACTAATAAAATAATTTACAATATGCAATCAAATAAAATTACAATTCACCACTAGATATGTAATAAAGAAGATTTACTGTTGCTATTGCATCAAGTGAAGACCTTGATGGTATGACTAGTCATTTCTTAAAAAGAATTTCTTCTCAGGCGTTGCGGACTGCTATTAATAGTGACATTAAAATTACAAGATTGTGAAAAAGAGGATTCGCTACATTTACAACAATTCATTTTGTGTGATTTTATTAACTTATCAATGTACAAGGGAATCGGTAAACGTTGTCCTAAAAGAACTTGTTGAAAAATTCTGATAATTGCCGGATTTCCGTTTATAACCTTAAATGAAGGTCCAGAACCAGACGGATTTCTTGAAGAAACTTACGCTTTTTAGGATTTGTTAAATAAGATTATTTTATATCCGGATCCAATATTACATCATTTGCAGTATATATAGTCTAGAATATTTTTCATTTGAAATGGAAGTCACCTGCTGGAGTAGAGCCGTAAAATTTGTCATACATTATTAGTCATCACTGGAGTTGAAAATGTTTTCTTGCGTGATCACCCTACATAAAATTTGATAAATGCAAAAAGACATTTTTATTGTTCATCCCTACCATTTTAATTTTAGTGTAGAAAGATGGAAACTCAAAAATTTAGCAATATTTTTTTTTTATTTTAGCAAATGATGCGAAATTTTTTTTTTGATGAATGTTTTTAATGTTGTAAAAAATATTATTTCTTCATTTCAAAGGTTTTCGGTAAATGATGCGATAAGATAAGTGTTCACTACACGGCAAAGAATATGGAAAACCATTGGGATTTCCCATTTGTATGTTCTATATAGCTTGATAATGATAGTTCTTGCCAGATATTTTGTTGTTCTGCAGCAAGACAATGTTTTATATCGAGGCAAATGGCTTTCCATCTATGTCTATCATCAACGTCCATGTCATCTATATATCATATCTTTTTTTTTTTTAACACCTTAAAGGTGGGATTATCCAAATTTTCAGTGGAACTCAATTCAGAAAGTTCTTTTTCTTTAATAAAAAAAAAAAAAAAAAAAAAAAAAGCCAAAGAAATGTCAAATAATGCGTATGCTGCTGGAATATATATATTTTCCGTAAATGGTAATGCATCAAAAAAAGATCAAACATTACAAATTCATGACCCGAAATTGGATTCTTTCCATTGTTCAACAAAAGAATTTATAAAAACCGTGTTTAATTGTATCCGCATTTTTCTGTAGTTTTCAGAAGTTTCGAAACAAGGAATGAAGACTGGTTATTTAATTTAAGTTCTATTCAAATTTATTAATGATTGTTTCATTTTGAAATTTATAAAAATTTTCAAAAATTTAAATTAGTTTTAAAATTAAGGCTTCAACGTGTTTGATAAAAATTTGAATTTTATTTTTTTTTTTATACACATGCTTAGCTTCAACAACATCGGCCGATTTAATTTGCATATGACTGCTCGGCTTTTAGTGTAATGAAAAATTGAATAATTTAGTTTGACAGTAATGATGCAACATCCCAGCCAATAACTCCCACATTTGTTACATCGAAAAAGTTTTATTTCATTCGATCTTTCGGCAATGCTCTTCTTATGCTGTGATAATTTTCCAGGATGAGTTTTCTTTATAAATTTATATTAAATGATTTAACATCTGAGCACATGTGCCTGAGGCGAGAGCTGGAAAGGTTCTGCCGTTACATCGAAACGGGCGAAATAAATGAATGAGAATCGTGAAATATTGATGTGCGTGACACTGTCGAGCAGGAGATATCAAAGTTTTGCGTTGTAAAATTTGTCTCGATGGTAAACGGAAAGGAACACGAAAACGTATGGATTTGCCTTTGTAAAATTACCTAATGTTTTACGTATTTTCAGGCCACGGCAATTTTGAAGAATATTTAGAGAAATATTTTATAATCGATAATAATGTAAGGTTATATGCAATACACATAACGCGGATAATATTGACCAAATGTTGCTGCAGAAGAGTTAGTACCAGCTAATGAAGAAAGAATTGCAAAATTAAGGAATTATTTTATAATAAAAATAAATAAATACAACGAAATCGTCGGGTCTTTTGCGCAAAAATTACTATCGTACGGCGAACATTAAAAAAAACGGTGCTCATTGACATTTTCACAAAATGAGCGCACTCATACGCAACAATGATGAGGTGTAAATATTCGGTTAAGTATTAAAAAGGTAATTATCCTAATACAATCAAACATTCATATATTTTTTCCCTTGATACCAGGTTCTTATGCCCCTCGCATTTTAATAAGTCTGCTCTAATCTTTCGATTATTTAGCTTTCTTCAAAAGTCATTCTCCTTTATTAATGGTGTGTTTGACTTAGCTGACTTGTATGTCTCAAAATAGTATAATTTTACACAGATGTTTAACGTCACCGGGCGTAAATCGATACGTGGGAGAAGTGGAATCGGTTCGGGGGATGGCGTTTGCGGATCTCACCCTTAGCCGTGAGGCTTGGGTTAATAACGACACGTTTTAATAAAAACGCCTCTGAGCTTCGCGGTAAAATGGATACCGCACTGAGATTGCTTATGATGTGACGGTTCGTCTCTCGGAATGCCGCGGCCTTTCCTCCAGTCCAGGACTGATTTTGAATGCCAGATGAAAATTATGTCTGTGGCGAAAAAACTCGGCCGACAGTCGCTAAATTAAACTCTTCGGTTGCAGTGTTCCACTGCGCCAAGGCGAATATGATTATTTCTCATTACTGTGAAACTGTCCCCGTCCACGGACGAGGGACCGGTGAATAGCCGTCGATGGAAGATGATTCCAGCAATCCAATTCCAATAGATAAATTGATGTATGGAGTTACCCAACATAGCTGCTTGGAGGCTCTTTTTATCCTTAGCGAGTATCGCACGTGTTGTTTTAGTTGTCATCGCTTTGCGCCGAGGCCGTCTTTCGTGCTCCTTGTTTGCCTGATTTTGCCCTTGTTTTAGGTTTTGATTATCTTTATTTGAGAGAATTCGGCCTGAGTTATGTGCGTAAAAATATATATAGTAAATGTTTTTGATCCGTTTGCCATTAGCCGACAGCGGTAGACGATTGGAGATCGTTCATCGTTGACTCTTTCTAGCAGAGATGCTCAACTGATATCGGGACTGAAAGCCTTTTTCTTGTATTTTAGAAGTCACGTACGTAGGTAAAATGGAAAACGGAATGTGCCACGATGATGATGCCCGTCTGATCTATCCGAATGGCTTGAAGGCTATCGACTGCACCTATAAACGGGGAGAGCTTCTCGACTGCCACATACAATTTCCTGATCTTTTAAATCACGAAAAGCAAAACTGGGATTATTGTCAATATCCTGACAGAAGGTAAGAATTAAAATATAAATTATTAATAAATATGTCCATAGTCCTGTAGCAAAAAGAATCCGAGATCGATATTTCGGTCTCAGTGAAGCTTTTCAGGCGAATTGTTAAATCCATCTGGACTGCCAGCTTGATTTAGTATGTAAACTAATTTAAATGATACACAAGGTAACTGAGTTCAATTCATTTCGATCGGCATATTCCGATACTTATTCAGATTTTACAACTTTATTTTCTTGGATATTACTTCGCGGGTAACTTTCTGCTGCAGGGATGTAATCGATTGGAATACTGATTGCAACAAAATATTGGCCCAGAGGTTTAAGCTGGGTATAGAGGCTGAAATGACATAAATCCTAAGGCGTAAAAATTGGCAATCATTAGCGAAAGTTAAGCTTCGAATTATAATAATTAATTAAATTACAATGTTATTACATTAAAGTAGTAAAAAATTAGGTTCATCAATGAATACGTTGTTTCTTCCACTATTACATCAACACATAGCGGTAGGAACTCAAATGAATTATTTTTATATATTAATATTAGGGTAAATATCACTGAAGAAGGTTTCAGTGGTTATCATAAAATCAAATTTTTGGTCAGTTTTTAAACATCCTTGATACTGACGGAATGGGTCCTTTCCATGTCTTACATTTGAAGTTTTTCCAAAATTCTATGTCTATTTGAAATGCTTATTGGTTATGATCCTTGCTGGGATGATTCACATACCTTTCAGATATTTACTGGCGAATATCTGTGGCTACAATTATTTACATTCCCTCGGTTGCGTTTTTAAATCATTTTTAGTCAACGATTAATCGATCACTTTCCAATCTCCTGATAGCAAGAATTGACTGGTATTTTTCAGTTCCAACCAACGAGAGGAATTGTTTTACCCATAATCAACTTTCGGTGCATATTCTTCGATAAAACATGGAAAATTTATTTTTCTTCTTTTTTTTTTTTTTTACACAGGAGAAAAAGCCTCCGAAATTTATTTGCCTATTATTATTTCCACTTTCGTTTGAATAATCGAAGTCCAACAAATGCACAAAGGACAATCATTTATCCCTTGCGACATATACATAAAACGGCCATAAGTGCTCCTGTGAAAGATTTCAGCTGTCAAAATCGAATGATAAATGCACATTTCTTAATCAAAGTCCTAACATAATCTCATTAATTCTATTGAGAAACTTTCAAGACAGACTTCTTTTGACTGACGTTTCGCCATGTTTGGCCTTTGCTTCAACCCTTCTTTGGCAGCCGTAGGATTCTTCTCCGCAATCAATTTAATGGTTAATGATTGAAATAAGATATCCTTCCTCCATAGATTTTGGAATGAGATCCAGAACGGTTTGAGAGCTGCGAAGGTGACGCAGAAAACGCAGCAGGATCCTCCGAGGAAGATCCCGCTGAATTCCTACGATACCAACGACGGTTTCTACAATCCCAAAACCAAAATGCTGGTAAACCAGAAAGGAGAACTTCTTAGGTAAGTAACATCACGAAGCACATCAAAAATCGGTTTTTCATTTTCAACTTGGTTTAAAAAAATTTTGCGATCAGTGAAAGAATGCATGAAACTGTATTTTAAACATTTTAAGGTTTAAGATTTTACTTTTCGCTTACTTAATTTTCAGTTGAATCGTGGCTGTTATTGGAATACAGTCTTTTTCACTTCATTATTTGCTCCTTTGGCCTTTTCGCAATTCCATAAATTTTTATAGATTCCCTTTCGAAATCTATACTAATTTCTAAAACGTTGCATTTTTTTAACGATTTTTAACAGCCGTTCTTAATAAATCCGTGTTAACGATATATTGATAGATTTTATTCCATCATTGGATCTTTCAACGCGCGTGAAATACATAATAAAATGTTCTGGTCTGTAACAAAACCGCGTATCGTTAATTCTCTTTAACGCTTCAAAATGTTGCATTCGCCCAATAAAATTTGTGTATGCAATTTATACTACATAATTGTTAACATAATACATGTTCTGCAATTGTCGTAAAATTGTATTTACATTTACAACCAAGAAAAATTGAATTAAGAGTTAACAAAGTATTAAACTTAAAAGGTGAAAATTAAAAATATATCTGCTACGTTTTTTAACGTTCATATCAATGTAAAACTTCATCGGTGTAAGAAAAAAATACTGATTTTTGAATTAACTAAGATTTTAAATATGTGGAACGTATTGCTTTCTCAAAAAATTTGCATTCACCTTTTAGTTGTTGCAAATTCTATGAAGAAATGTAATTCAACTTATTTCTTAAGAAATATTTCTATTTGTAGGGTACCAACTTGCGAAGAGGCTGAATGGGTTAAGCAGAAATGCAGGAAAGGATTCCATCAGTACACTGGTTTTTGCCCCGAACTTTTCGAGAACTGGTTTTGCGACGACCCCGAAATGGTAAAATCCATGACAGAAATGCAAAAAAAGTACTTCAAAGGAGAAATCACCAACAAAGAGCTTCATCAGTTCTACGCGGATAATGACTTGTTGCCGAATTGTTTCACATTTCACAACATGAAACCCGTGAGCAGTTTTGAAATGGAGAAAGGCGCGGACGTCTGTCCATCTCCGAAGAAGTTGATACATCGTCTGGAAAAGAGATATGAGGGTCATAGAATCCCGCTGGAGGAAAGAACTGAAAGAAAGGCCGATAACTGTAAGAAACTCGAGAAGCAGAAGTGGTACTTGCATAAGGACGACACAGCAATGGGAAAACCTTCCGCGGAAAAGTTGCCGGTGAAAGTCAAGTTCGAAAGATCTCACACGGAGGTCTTGAACGTGGTGAACTCCTCGGCGGACGAAAATAATTCCAGAACAAATTTAACGAAAATTGTTTCGGAATCGCCAACGAAGCCCGGAGCGGAGACGATCCAGAAAAAGTTGCACACCGCGCGCTCGTGCAAGCCACAGCAGGATTCATCGGAAGCTTCGAAAATTTTCAAATACGATCCTTCAACCTACAAGAAGAAATTGCCGGCTGAAATTATGACGGACATTATCATGGAGATAGTGCAGAATATCGTCCTGCAAGAAAGGGAGAAGCACAGGAATCGCTTTGTGCTGGCGCAGTCCATCGGCAACGTCGAATTCGGTCCGAGAGACGAAAAGGAGAGATGCGTCCGGGTGCTGGAAGAATTGTACAACTCCATACCAAGAACGGAGGAATACTGCGATTCCATGCCTTACAATGATTGCGACCTGAGAAGTTTGGCAAAGGACAAATTCCAAATGCTGAAGTACTGGGGCAAAAGGATTTTTACTCTGGGCTTCGACGAAGAGTTCTACGATGAATGAAACCTGACGTTTGAAGTAATCAGTTACTGCACCGTGGAAAAAAAAATAAGGTTCTGACATTTCAGTTATGAGAGAGAGAGAGAGAAATTCCTGTTTGGATGGTTTTCTGGAAAAATTTTAATCCTTTGTCAAGAATCCGATGCTTTTATCATCGTAATTTTGAATGACTTATCGCCAATGGTCAAAAATATAGAAATGCATAGATCACCATCAGTAACATAAATCACTCGCAAGACGCGTCGAATGCTCATTTAATACTTCATCCGGTATCCCGGGAGATTAGATATACATTAACATTCGTATGTTTTTGCAAGCCGTAAACCTAAGATTGGCATTAAAAGGAAACGAAGGACCTTTGAAAAGTGGTAAATCAATTTTAAACGTGACAAGGCGTCTAAAGTCATCTAATACACTCATCCAGTGTAATATTAATTGACAGACCAATTAAGATCATTTAAGACTTATTAAAGTCTTTTCACCAATGAAGACAATTTATGTGATGTGCCCATCTATTCAAATAGAATATCATTCACTCTCGACCACCTTGACTTGGTAAAAACAGTTAGGTCAGAATGAGTAGTAGATTTAAATGTTAAATTTAGTTTTCCGCGGGGATCTGAAAAAGTTACACTTTTCAGCGGTTTTCCTTTGTTACGTTAGCAACATGAAAATCCCCTGACAGATAAATCTTGGCCATAAATAATTTTTCTCCTCCGATTCCCAGTGAATGACTGCATTAAAATTGATTTTTTCATTCAAATTCTGGGTAATGTTCCTCATAAAACGTAAATAGTAACCTTTGCTTGGAGAAATGGATGGAATACAAAGTGGGATTTTGTCCTCCTTCCTCAGACAACATCCAAAACCGATCAGGGTTATTTCCGCGTCAAAAGCAATTCCTCGTTTTCCATAAAGCGAGTAATGAGAATGGTTTTGGAGCAACGTTTTGGCAATGTCTTCTTTATGGCGATTAAGGAAAATGGAAACGTGCGGACGAATCCTTTACAAACATTGTTTAATTATTAAGACTAATCATACCTTTTCGAATCCGTTGTCTGCCTTCTATCAGACGTTAACACCGAAATTGCGTCAATATTTATTCCGCCTTAATCGTGTCAATATTTATTTATTGCGGGGATACGAATGAAAATGAAAACGTAGATTCGTGATTATTAAAAAAATGTCGGCAGTCGCCTCCCATTTCGAAATCATCGTTAAAATTGGAAAATTCGAGGCCGAAATCCAGCCCAAAGCCTTGCCAGCGACCGAACGATATTTCCAGCAGTTTGTTGGGTCGCGTTGCATCATTTCGAGTGACCCCTTGACCCGTCTCTGCCAATCACGGGCGGAAGCTTCGCAGCAGAATTCGTGCATTTTCCGGTGCGTCGCGCGGCAAAGAGGAAAACTCGATTCGACTCGTGATCTTCCCACGGAAATGAATCAGTGCAGGAGTCAGTTGAAGCGCGACATTTGCGTGGCAGGTAAAGGAGCCTTCCTCAATCCAACGACCGCTGGGGAACCGTTTTCCAGCTTCCTCTTCCCGGGCGGCAGAGCGAGAATCGGATCCCCGCCGGTTTTCATGCTCGCATCGGCAAGTTGCGATGCTCCGGATCGTCTTTCCGACGTGGATTGCTCTGTGTTTCCCGTCGGCATGCCCTGCGGACGGAGGCAGTCTGGAGAGGAAGGCGATGCATCCGCGGGAAACGGAAGTTGATGGTCATCTAGACGGCGATCGAGGGAGTGTAAAACGGGGCCAAGTGACAGAAGAGCCGCCGTTTGGCGAGAGCCTCAGTCTCGCTCTTAGCCGTAAGAGATCCGGGCGCGTTTTATCGCCACAGCCTTAGTTCCAGTCGCTATGCTCTCACAGATATTTTATCTTGGTCGCATTGCTATGAATTACTGTGTCTTGTTGGATGGGGAGTTGAAGAAATTAATACGCATTTAGCACGATCAGGGTGTTATAAAAATATTCCAGGATAACATCATACTTTACATAATATGTTAACGATGTTGAATTATCCGTAAGCCGTGTGGAGACATTTATTATTGTTATATTATGCTTATATTTTTATTCTTCAATCGTGGTAAGTCGACCCTAGACATCTGTTTAATTTAATTCCCTTTGATAATGGTTAATATTGTTTCTCGACAAGTTTGACTTCTCCCCGCTTGTTATTCCTATATGTCCAGGTTGTTTTATTATGACCGGCAAAGATCCGCGTAACTGTTTTACTTTTTGTTAGGCTTGATGGTTCATTTGAGAATCAACAGACCTCACCTTTGCTTTTCGAATTGGGTTAAAAGTTAGGTTTTTTTAATTAGGGACAAGAACGTAAAATAAGCGAAAACAAAACAGCTAAATTTTATAATTCTGCTTATGGCTTCGCTTGTGCTGACCTGTTGAGAAAGTTTTTTTTTTTTGAATTTACATAGAAAGCGCAAGACGTCGAAAATGAGTTGAAATATAATTTTTCAAATTGCATATTCAATCAAATTTTGCGAGGAAAACTCATTATCTTGGCCGCTTACGGTGAGGTCTGACTTGAAAAAATTTTATTATTATTTTTTTTTTTTTTCTCAAAATAAATATCTTAAATACATTCGGATGATCCTTAAATGTTGTAAAATTAAATTTTGCGGCGTTTAACTTATTTCTCGCCAAATATGTAATTTTAAAATTTTCCCGAACCAACTTATTTAATAATTTCAAGATGGTAAATTGAAATTTTCACTCGTATTTCGGTTTTTTTTTTTTCGTGCCCCCCAGCCGTCAGCACTTGAAAAATTCTTTCGAATGTGATTGGGCCACGTTCAGTCGCAATTCACTCTTTTAAATATCATCCATTGTAATACAGTACAAAACATTTTTATTTCATAAATCAAGGTGGTTGAAATAATATTGATTAAATTAGATGACATATTTGCACGGTGTAACTTAGAAGTGTCAAAATCGAAAAAGTGAAAAGTGAGAGTTCACTTGGAGAGTTACACATTAAGGAGTGATATTTTTCATACGTTTAGATCAATAGCATTATTCGGTTGTAAATGACTTATATTTCTGCAAATTGTACGGTCACGCTTACGTTCACTTAAAACACTCAGTTTTTTTAGCCGTAAATGTTGTGTGGATGGGAATCCAGACCGAAACGTTCGCCATAATATCGGGAACGTTTAATGCATGGAGTGCGTTCAAAAGTCCCACTAAACTTTTTTACTTTTAAACTTAAATCCCAGATGGATTTGTGATAAAATGAGATTTCCACAGGGTGATTTTTTTTTTTTTTTTTTTTTTTTTTTTTTTGCTGATTGGCAATGATCAAAGAACAGATTTGATTTTACCAAACGTAAAGCTTGAATGCAGTTTACATAAACCTTTTTATTATGATTATAAATAATGCGAAAATGAGGGCAAAAGAACTTTTTTTCCGGCATTTTAATTGGGTCGCAAAAACTCATTGACCCAGTGAACATTTCGAGGACTTCGTCTGCCTTTTAGTTGTCTTCATCCGGAGGAAACACTGCACGATTGCCCTGTCGGACCGGGGAAACGGTTTCGTATTTTTTCTCCAAAATTTTCGAGCCTTCTCCAAAATTTCCAAAATGTTTTGCTCTCCGCAAAATATCAGTCGATGAGCAAGCAAAAGATGCGATTGCGTTTGCTTTGCGGATGATTTTTCTCGTTTAGTTACTTCCGCTGTCGGTTATTTCCGTAGATAATAACGAATTGTGGGCTCGTCTTTTATTTAACTGTAATAAAAAAGAAGAAAAAAGATTTTTCGTGAACGGGCACTTTAGATGGACGCTTTTCATTCCGGAAAACTAACGACGGCTTACCTGCCCGGGAGCGAATCGCACTTGGGGAGGAAAAGTGTAAATTATTCAGGCATATCTGGTTTACAAAGAATAAAATTGTATTTTAAAAATCTTACTCGGTTTCAATTAAATTCTAAATAAATAAAGTGGATATGATTTATGGATGTTAGTCAAAAGATAGCATCTGGAAGCGAGAATAGAAAACTTTAAATATTCTTTTCAATGGGCCGGAAGATGTCTTCATCCATAAAACCTTTTTATTTTCATTCTTTAAAATTCCTTTGGATATTAACTGTGAATCAAAACGAAAATTCCTCTTTTGTAACCGTAACACCGTTCGAAACAAAAAATACAAAATGCAAATCACAATTGTTAAATACCTATTTTCAACTTGTTCGGTAAAGGAAGTTATTCAGCGTTTATTTTTACAGAAATTAAATAAGAATTTTTCTTATTTATGTTCTTTCCAGGTGATACCTTTAGGCACAGCGTGAAACTCAATTGCTCGGTACGCAAGATGCATCAGTCAGGTATTTTGTGGTGATCAGTTTAAAAGTGTAAATTCGCTAAATATTGATCTACGTCATACTAAGTGAATGGAGAGAAAATCGGAAAATGGTGGCACCTAATTCATCTTACGTTTTCGGCAAAGACATTGTCGGTGGATGGGGTCCCAGGTATTTCTACACCTTTTACAGCGAGTTCGGCGACAGGAAAGGAGCGGCGGAAGCGGAAATCACCGTCTTGTCGCTGACGTTTCTCCTCTCGATTGCGCTGAACATGGCGATCGGCTATGCGGTTCTGCGATACCGCGAAATGCGAACGGTGACCAACTGCTTTTTGCTTAATTTAACCGCCGCCGATTTGGTCTTCGCAATGGGCATCCCCGTGGTTGCCGTGACGAGAAGAGTGCAGGACTGGGTACTGGGCGACGTGACCTGCAGGATTCTGCCCTATTCACAGGTGAGGTAAATTCGCTTTCGTTCGGAAGATGTGATTTGGTGGGGCCAACGACCGAGATCCGTTCATACAGCGTTCCAGAAGGAACATATCCCGGAGGTACTCGTCTGGAGCTCCTTTCGCCGCGTGAGGTTTGATGACGATTTTCTTTTTGATGTGTCCGCCACGCTACTCCTCGTGAGGGATGAGCCGACAAATGGTTAAGTTTCTGCAAGAGTACCTGTGCGACAAAGCCTCATAGACTTCTTTGACTGTCGATGTTAAGCATTACTTTTCGCTGGAGTTGTCCATGGAATCTGAAACCTTCAAGTCCATGAAGAAACCAGGGTGTTTTTTGAACATCTCTTGCAAGATTTTCGGTTAACTCATTGAACCAAAAAATTACTCGATTTGTAAAATTTATTGAAACGATTTCATCCATTTATTTGAAGTTTACAGTATTGTTATACAATAAAATGAAACGTTCTTCACAAATAAAGAGTAGGCGGCTGCTTGTGTACTGTGAATTGAGAGAATTTACCATTCGGTCAACAGTCCGTTATAAATAGCTTTTTTACGATAAGTTCATTACATTTGGGATCAAAATATATGGAGTACCAATAATTCAGGATTCAAATTAACTTCAATATAGAATTTTAGAAAAAAAAAATTAGTTCTCGATTGGCACAATCATTTTAATTTTTAACTACAACACACAGGAAATTGGTTCATTTCATTTATGTGTAATGAAATCTCCTCTAATTCAGGACCAGTATAATCGTTTTTTATAAATATATATCGCGATGACACATATTAAATTTTTTTCTTTGCAAAATTCAACCGATTTCGGGTTTTACACCAGAATCATGAAAAAATTCAAATTTTTCTGAGGCCGTTGACAGCAGGATCAGTGTAAAGATGTTTCGTTGTCTACAACAGCAAAAGATAAATGGAAAGGGGAAGGTCCGAGTGTTAATACCTTCTGCAGGAAAAGCGAACCATTAAAATCCAGTTTTAAACGGTCTTTGGTTGTGGCCCGTTTTCTGCACGAGGTACCATCTCCTGGGCTAAATATGAAAACAAATTTATTTGATGGATAGTTACTTGCGTTATTCTTGAGACAGAGCAAATAAAGTGTATAGGAAGATGCGATTCAGGTTCAGTACTATTATCCGTTATGTTCGACGTCGCCTTTGAAGGTATTGCGCTGTTTGCTTTCGGATGCCAAAGTTTCCTCCGAAAAGTTTGGTGCAATTTGCGTTTTGATTATCCGAAACTGGTGAAACTCTGTCATTTTCGTAAAATTTCGTTTCCCGTTCCATTTTCCCGGTGCATTCGAAAGAGAAATCCCAGCGCGGATGAGATTTTGAAGTCAAAGAAATGATTAACGCTTCTAATGCGGTTTATTGTTTCATATAAATAAATCTCTGTGATTTCTCTGTAGTCTCTACAGAAAAACTAAACGGTAAGTTGAGGAAAAAATTCAATTCAGAAAGAAGAATTTTGTGTTAATATTGAAAACGAGAATCAAATGTCTTTCCGACCTTAGACACTTTTGCAAATGTGGTGTCCGGAACACTTTTATCTTTTATAAACTTGATGGTCCTTCTGATTTTCCGTAAAATTCCTATGCAAAAACTTTGACTTCTTCTAATAGTTTTATTGCATCTAATTTCGAACTCTGTTGTAAACCTATTTTAGCGGAAAATTATGACTTGAAGTAGTGCTCAGGTTATCGTTTGCTTGGATTAATTTTGAAATCCACAGACCAATGGCGGTCCATTGGGTTTACTGTCAATTAATTCAGTTTCGAATTCTGTTTCAGTTTGTTTGCGGTTTCGTACTTTTGTGGACGCTTACACTTATCAGCATGGACAGGCATCGCTGCATTGTGGTACCACCTTACCGATCCCGATTGACACCAAGACTAGCAGCCGCCCTCACTCTCGGAACGTGGTTGATAGCGACAATTCTTTTTCTTCCCGTGGTGTACTGGTTCCGCGAGCAACAGGCAGACAACAAAGTCACCATCTGTACGTTGGTATTCCCGAAATCTGACAAGGTGAACTTGTCCCTGTGTTTCACCATTCCCGTGCTGTTGCTTGCCTGTTTGCTGCCTATGAGTTTACTCGTGTACCATTACCAGAGGATATTTCACAAGCTGATGAAGACGAGAACTAGGTGGCTGGGCAATGCTCAGGTTTCGGCGTCGAATGTCTCGGAAGCGAAGATATCTCCGAGCAGGAGACAGAGTTCCCTGAGTCTCATGGGCAACGTCATGGTTCCGTGGGCCAAGAAATCGGTACCGCAGGATGGAGCGATCGCTTTCGGCTCTCAGCACGAAGAAATTCGCCTTGCCAAACACGTCCGCGTCGTTCGGGTGCTGCTGCTGAACGTTGTCGCCGTGCTCCTCATGTGGCTGCCAATTACAATTCTGATGTTCCTTATCTACGTGGACGGGAGTCGGCCAAACGAAGACACCAATTTTTTCCTCAGATCTCACCACTTCATCTGGGCCCTTCTCATCGCTCTGTTGAACACCGTCATAAATCCGTTGTTGTACGGCGTTCTGTCCGAGAATTTTCGATCGTGCTTTGCCAAGCTCTGGCTGGGCTCCTATCGAAAGCAGAGGACTATTCACTTTTGCGCGGATCCGGTCAAAACATGTCAGAGTCCCTCAAACAACGACACCGTGGTGAAATATCCGGAGAATGGGAGTAGCGGAAACCCTAGCAGTGGCAAATGGAACGATGTCTATTGCGTCCTGAGGGCAAAAGAGGGCCTCAACGCTCGTCCCATGTAGGTTCACACGGCCTCGCGACCGTGCCAAGGAGGCTAGTCACGAATGCCGAGATGGATGACGGCGTGAATGCTGATTCGACAACTTCACGGCTTATACGAGTAACATCGAAAACTCAGTGGATGTTTACCTGAGCAATAATCAAAATCCTAGACCACTGAGAGAGGTTTTTCATTGAACTCGAGGCTGTATACTTTCGTAGCTTCAGAGGGCACACACTTTTAAAATCGACATTTCGCAGTGAGAGCAGCAAAATGTTGTAACCGCATAAAAAAACAAGAGCAATGTATTTTAAAGCAGAGATAAATACAATAACATTAAACGACCAATTATTTTTCTTTAGACCGCCAATCGCGTTGTGCGCAAAGATATTTCGAGGATCGATGGAAGTTTTGATTTACGGGCACCGTTAATACGAGGATTGTCCTTTTAAGAATATAAATATGCTTTCATTACGTGCGGCGATTTCGGTCTCGCCGGGAAGAGAAAAGTTGGAAAACTTACCATTAAGGACACATCCGTGCGGGCTGAAAAACGCGAGCAAAGGTCGGAACTTTCTGAGGAAGAAGCCAGAGGAATGAGATGAAAAAGCCTCGGAAAGGGTAATAAGGAGATGAACGGGAAAAGCTCACTTCAGGATTTGCAAGTTTTGAATTTCTAAGACGAGTTAGTTATCCGCTAAATATTATGCATGAAGATCTGCACGAAAAGAATATCACTATGGAGATTTTGCCCTTTTTAAAAACGTACATTAATTTAAATTTCAAATGGGGTTATTCCTTAAGTTGAGGCATAATTTTCCATTTGATTAATCTATCTTTTCGGCCCTAAACTTTTTCTTTAAAAAAATTTTTTTCTTCCCCTATATTTTTTTCCCGATCTTCTCAACCCCTGTAGGAGATGGAAATTCAGTGTATCAGAAGTAGAAAACTAAGGACTTTGACGCCGCAGACAGTTCCCATAACATGCAAAAATAGTTACATCCAAACTTTTAGGTTATATAAAAACAAATTTTTTTTTTTTTATAAAAGCTTTATTTTCATTAGGGACGTACGTGAAAATTTTTAACAGAAAACAGTGTAAAGAGAAACAGCGAATTTGATATAAAAGTCGTGGTTCGCATAATATGCTGCATAAGAAAAATTTCTCGTTTGCACTTATTTAAAGATTGTAATAGATGCAAAAAAATTTTATAAAATAAAAACCAAAAAAAAAAACCAGAAAGGTCATCAAGTTTTATTAAATTTTTTCAAAAAGATAAAATGAAAAAGATTTGAAAAGCGAATCTTTCGTTTTGATACCTGAGGTACGACAGATTGCATTTCCGCCCGTAGATGATAAATATTATGGCTACATAACCACATATATAATATATATTAGCATATAGCATTACGCAGCCTATAATTCCATAAATTCCAAGTCACAGTAACACTGGACAGAAATAATAATTGCGCTGATCTTCTTTTGCAGCGTTAAAAGAAGATGAATCGTAGATTCTTTGCAAAAAAAAATATTTAATACATTTTAAAGCTTTTTAAAGGCAAATCAACTGGGAAAATGACTGATAATTATTGCGTTAAGTGTTTTCTAAATATACCTTTTGATAAAATTGATCCAAACAAGTCAATTCATCTGCTGCTACGACTCCACTTTTCGCGCGAGGTTAGCCCTCGACCTGCTTTCTCGAATAGCGCACAAGAAGAACACGTAAGTTGGCATTTTTAATATATCTGTTGGGAAAGAATCGAAAATTTCATTTCCGCTTAGTGTTCGATATATAAAATAATCCTACTAAAACGGCAGCATTAAATATCAAAAACTAGAGTGAATTAAAAATGAATTTCGGTTTTGACACAGTCCGGTCCGCTTTGCTCTTTCTCAGCTGAAATGAATGACAAATGACATACTGGAATGTATGATCGCAGTGATGCCAATATGTAAGTTGCCATTTGCTGGTGCTGTACGAAATTTATAATTGTAGTTGCTATCCTAAAATTCATGTTTCAAAATAAATTGATGAATCCATAATGGTCCTTCACCGAGCTCTCTTTTTCGTAAGGACTACCAAAGTAAAAACTGAAATGAGATTTCAGCAATGAGGCAAATGTTAAAGTTACGAAGGAGGAGATCCGGGTGCCTGTTGTACGACGTTACCCTACAGGGAGGTTTGTGGATCATTCAAATTTGTTCCGTTCAATGCAGCGATAAAAAACTGACAGTGTTCTCTAAAAGCTGTAAAACTGACCATTCTTCGTGTTTCTCAATGCGCTTTCAAGTCAAAATTCTACCATTCATTTTTGCCAATTGTTCTCCAGTCAATCTCGAACTTCAAAGCAATATCCTCGGCTCGTTCAAATTTTTCCATAACCTACAGCTAGGGAGTGATTCGGGTGTGGACTTCATATAAAAACTTCGTTGTTGCCAACATTATTCAAACGGAAGTTTTTCTCGAGTAACATATTGCAGAGATGCGCTTACCCTTATAATAAGAAATAAATATGTACGACGCCGTAGTAACTGCAGCGATTTTTATGTATGCATGTATTTTAGTGATTTATTTTACCGTATGCCCGTATTTTAGTGATTTATTTTACATTTTCCGACGGGCATCCTTCAGATCCTTCTTGACAGGACAATTAGTGCTAATCGGAGTGGTTGATCAAAATTGTAGAAAATGCTCTTTGATTTGGTTCTGATGGCTTCACAACTGGAAGAAGGATATTTTAAGCTTAAACGACAGGTTTTTCTAAAGTTAAAAAAGGCAGAAAATCTAAATCGGGCGATTTCCCGGGCCTCTAAAATTTTCTTTTTAAACCTTTTACTTTTTCTTTTCGAGATTTTTTTCATGTAATTTTTTTTTTTTTTTTGCTCTTGCCGTTTGATTTTTCAGCGAATATTGAGTCGGGTATAAGCGTGCAAATATATACTAACAATAATGCAGTGTACGTTGCAAATATGAAATGTATGTGAAAATGTATTTTTCACCTAATTTAATATTTGTTGCAGTACCGAAGTTCATGGTAATTTCTAAGGGCACCCTCGACACAAATGTGAACACGAGAGTGTGGAATCAAGCATAAATGCCATTAGAAGTGCCGTTAGAGTTAAATTATGAGTGTCATTAAAATGAACATCATCAAAGTTGATGGATAAAAATTCTGAAAGAGATACTGATGCGGACGAAGTGTATGCGCTACCCTACATTTGTTCCTAAGTGCCTCGATAACAGGATAAAATATAATTTTTATTGACGAATTAGGGTTAATTCAATGGGAAATTTTCATCTTACATGTGTTCCTATTTATGAGACAATGCCAAATGAAGAGGCCAAAACTTTTACATAAAGCGAATGGGCAGGCCAAAGAGCCGCATTGTTTAGTTAGTTGATGCGTTTACCAATTTTTTCGGAAACTGTTGCAAAAATTTTCTGAACGTATTTGTCCAGTTTTGAAGCCTTCGCAGGACATGAAAAATTATTGTTTCCCTTACGGTATTATCTAAAAATGTCAAACGCTTTACTTTCAATCATCATTCTGCATCAATGTCGCATGCATTTTTAATTCCAATGAAGGTGTTTCACTGGCTGGTATGGACCGATTCTTAAAGCCAATTTTTAAATACTTGAAAGATAAACTTTACGGCGTTTTTCAATACTGGAGAAATTATTAGTCCAGACGGAAACGAAGGAAAAACATACTGCGAAAGCTACAGGCAGAGCCAACGAGATTCTAAAGAAAATTTAGATTGCAAAATACGACAAGGGAAAAATTCAGGTTATCGTCCTGAACATAGTAATAATAATTAAATTCTTTCATATAAAAAAAAAAAAAAATTTGTTTTGGCAAAAGTTTTTTCAATTTTTATTGTTTAAGACTAAATTGCTTTTCAATGCCTTAAAGAAAAGGCATTCAAAGTTAACATTCACGAAATTTGAATGTGGCCAATGAATAAATTATAAAATTCATTACGGGTTTTTTCAGCTTAAAATAGAGCTGGATCGATTTTTCGACATGCCAGGTCCGACTGCAGTTAGATATAAGGTATTTCCAGCGCGAAAAAAAAATTTACCTTTGACACGGAGCAACGGGACGCAAAAGCAATGAAAAATAAAAAATTTTGAATGCTGATCACTGGCTTTTTGCAAAAGTAACAACTTCCGACCTCAGCAGAAGTAGCAAATGTGGCGAAGCAATGTAACGACAAGTGTTTACAAACAATGATCACATTCACATGTAACTCGGGAGTTTTTAAATGATTGATTTTTGGATTTATTCTCGAAGAAAATGATGGATAAAGATCAGGAAATGCCCCCCGCGACGGAGAGTTTGCTGGCTCGACTGGAGATCAAAAAGGCTAAGAAGGAAATTTATCCCGGATGGCAGCAAGAAGAGGAACCGGAAGTGGAGCACTTTGGCACGAATTCTACCCTGGTCACGGGATCTCTCTTTTTCCAGTCAATGTTCTCTCCGACGATCCTCGTCATGCCCGGAGCCTTCAAGAACGGCGGGCTTACATTTTCCGTTTTCGGCTTCATAATGCTGGTTGCTCTCGTGGGTTACAACATCAGCAGATTGGTGATAAGCGCCGAGTACCTGTCGAGGCGCGAGAACCTCGAGGTGCGAACATACGATCAGGTTGCATTCGTGTCGTTCGAGACCTGTAACGAGAGAACCAAGAATTACGCCAGATTAATCAGGTTCATAGTGAATATAAATGTGATCGTCACCAATATCGACGCTCTGTCCATTTTCATCATCTTCATCGCGATGAACATTCACTCAATCGTAATATTCTATTTTCCTCTTAGTGAGTTTCAGGTGCGGCACTTTATATATTTTCAAATAATTATAATAATAATGCTGATTCTAATTCGGCAACTTAAGTACCTCAGCCCTTTTGCCATCACGGCCTCGTTCCTGTTGTGGGTTGCCGTGTTGCTATGCTTCTGCTTTTATCTAATAAAGGACACATCGAACGTTTGGGAAAGGAAGCAGATTGCCGAACTGTCAATTTTAAGATTTTTCGCCACCGTACTCTTTTCTCAGTCTGGTATATCAATTGCTCTCACGCTCAAAAGCGGCATGAAGAAGCCTCGGCAATTTTTAAGCATACCCGGAGTATATACCACTGCCATAGTTCTGGCAGGTCTCTGTTACATTCCATTCGGTTACATGGGATATCTCAAATTCGGGGAAGAAACCGAAGCTAGTGTAATGCTGAATTTGCCGAACGACGAGTACAAATCTATAGCAATCAAGATGCTGACCATAGCTTCGATCTTCATGTACGTACCCGTGGTGTTCTACGTTGCGTTCAACGTTCTGTGGAACAATTTCATAAAATCAAGAGTAAGCCCCACGAATGAGCTTGCGCTGGAGTACCTGGTCCGTAACAGCCTCATTCTCGTACCCTTTTTGCTGGCGATGATGCTGCCCACCCTCGGTCCCATGATAGTCCTCAAAGGAGCTTTGTTTCATTCGCAACTGGAGGTGGTGTACCCTCCAATTTTTGAGTTCGTCACTTTTTATCCGCAAAAGGGTAGTGGAAGAGGATACTGCCGGCTTATTAAAGCCGTCACTATTTCCTTCATCGGACTCTTCTTCTGCGTAAGTGGAACTGCCATAGGAATCTGGGATATAATAAACATGTACAACTAATTAATCCAGTGATTTTAAAATTCAGTGAAAATGAAATAATCTTTAGCTTTTAGATATTTAATTTAGCGAATAGGTTCGAACATGTTAAAACTCTTTTAGGTGCACATTTTAGCCAAGTTGGAAATGGACTCGGAAACGACGCATTCTTAATAAAAAAAATTCGTTTAAGTAAAAATTTATTTCTTCCGAATGGAGTACATTTGCCGGCAGAGTCATTAACATTAATGTTAATTACTGCGACATGCGTGATGAAGAATTTCCCGCATTTCCGTCGTGCCTCCTGTTGCGTTTCCTTCCTGAGCCATGTATCATATGAGTGGAAAGATGGCTTCTGCTGTCTTGGATCCGTGTTTTCCATTTAGAATAACCTCGCTTATTTTAACGTTAATTTTGGCAGTTTCATTTCTTCGGGGCATAAGTCATATCTCCCTGCTTCTCTTTCCCCCGGAGGACTTGGTGGTCAGGAAAATCGGTTGCCACATTCGAGACAGTAATATACAATTCCATTCTTACGTTTATCCCTTTTATGTTCACCAAAAAAGTGTGTGGCTTTCCAAAAATCTTCCATCGCTTGTGAACTCTTTCAAATCACTCAAAAAAAATGCGGTTATTTAGAATATCCGGATAATATACATATAACACCCCTTCTTGTATTTTTCTTAAAAATATCCCAAGCTTGCTCCGTAACTTTTTTATTTAAACTATTTTTTTCTCGATAATTTTGCTACATTGAAATCAGTATCTAATGTCTTAGGACGTTGAAACTCTGTCTTGATAGCCAAGTATTTTTAATACTTTTATTTGTAACATTGCATAGATTACCTTCAAATTCCTTTTAAAATTTTGTGCCTGCAACGGAGTTTACTCTTAAACTAAATTTATTTTGTTTCTTATGATTTTCTCATTCTGATGGTCGTAAGAAATTTAATGTTTAAGATTATCTAACATTAATTAACTTTCTTCTGCAATTATAACGTAACTGTGTAAAAGATTTACGTACAATATATGTGTCCTGGGAGCAAAGCCCATTTTGAAAAAATTAAAGAAAAGTCTGAGAACTGCATAAAATCATTTGTTGCATCTTTCAACTAGGATGTGAGGATTGACTTTTTTAATAAAATTTCTTTAACTTTAGTATAAAAATCAAGGAACGTCTGCCTTATGAAAACTGTCAAGTTAAATAATATTTTTTAGCCATCTTGGATAAGTGTTCTTTATTTATGTACGTAAAAAACAATTGGTTGATCAGGCCCGAATAAAAAGCAAGTGGACAAAACTAGTTTGTAATTAGTCGATAATGAGGTGCAAGCATGGCTCTATGTGAAAAGCTAATGTTATAATGTCGGAGAAGTCGATGTATAAATAGAATCAGCTTTTCAAGAATATAAATGTAATATTATCTATTCAAAAATTTATCGAAAATGCTGACAAATCAATTTTTGGGAGAAATTTAAAATTATTAAATAATTAATAGTGACAATTGTTGCTGAGTAGTTTTATAGGCGAAAAACTGAACCGAATACGTATTGTCTCTTTGTCTTAAGATTTGATCACTGCACACTGAACACTCTCTGAATTTCTTCTGCGATTCCAGTTTGGAAAGAACTATGACAATATTAGACAAAGTAAAATATTATTGTTTTCAGTTAATGATCAAATATTGAAAGTAAATGTAAACGATGCAGACCTTCTAAAAATACAAGTATTATACATATGTCTACTATTTTCATGGTGACTGTATACATACATATATATTTGCCTGCCATATGAGGATTGTCCGACATAAATTTATTAATTATTGAAAGGCCGGGAACATGGTGGTTCTCTCCCAGACAATACTGTACCCTTTCGAAGCCAGGTAATATTTGCAAACACATGAATTTCGTTTCGGTTCTGTAAATTTCTTTTCACCTTAATTAGCTGTATCTAATCACATTATCTTGGTATTAGATTGCATGAAATCTTATATGCAGATCATCGTTAACGAAGCATAAAAAAAATAAAAAAATTGTTGTTACCCGATATTTCGCATCATTTGTGCGGAGTCATTTTCAGGTTCTGGTTCTCTTATTCGACACCAATGGTTAGTGTTTATATATCCATAAATATTTGACCTTAGGCGTGAAAAGTGCAGCAACAGCAAAATACAAAATTACTTTCTGGTAGCAACCGAAGAAGGCCGCAAAAGAGAGGCATTCGCCCGAAATTCGCAACAGAAAATTATGGTTCGTCGGCCGAATTGTCAGACTCCTCTCACGTCGGCAGACCACTACTGACATCCTGCACAGCCAAGAACCTTTAACCATTAGCTTCGCAATGAACATGATCAACTGGAAGATGGAAAAAGCCGAGTCGCTTTGTGCTTTCTGTTCTTTGTATAGTTTGTAGGCGAAAAGCTGTACATTTGTGCTAAAGACCGACGGTAGCAGTGGAAATCGGCGAGCTCTGCACAAAACGGGGATATTTCTTTTTTACATCCAATCCGGTGGACAATTATAACCTCATATTCAATTATAAATATAATGTACTTTGATGTAAAATCGGTGGCATTGTTCTTTTATTTCGCTAAACTGTAAATGACTTTAAATATGCTCGTCAAAAGTTTTTTTTTTCTTCCACACAAACTCTGGCACTTTTATTTCAAAAATTCATTTAATGTATTAATTACATTTTCAGGTTGCTCTCCGGCTTATGCCCAAGATTCTAATACATTATTTCACTCTTTTTTTTTTTTTTTTTTTTTTTTTTTTTTTTTTTTGGTTTTCTCTGATAAAAATGTTTGTGATCTTCGCAACGGCAACAATGATGATACTTCACTCATTAAGAAATTGCGATCATGTCTGTTTACTTTTTAGAAGCGATAATTAATATTAAGGCCGAGGAAGTATTTTTTTCAACTAAAGATGCACAAAACAGGCATTTTAATAAGGAAGCAAGGAAATAAGCACAAAAAGAAAATTGTACTTTGATAATACTTTATGAGTTTTTTACAAAAGGTTGTCAAACAAATAATTTTATGATCATTTTGAAAACTGATTACTTAATCACAAGCACTGAGTTATTCCAGTGCAAAATCACTTTAATGCTAGTCTGTAGGAAAAATCATCGTCTGATAAGAGTTTTGTCTGTTGTACACAATAATCATTTTGAACTGCAACCAGTAATATAATGAAAAAAGATCAAAGTATTAATACGATAAATTGATCATAAATGTGATAGATTATAATAAAACTTTTTTAAAAAAGTTTTTTTTTTTTTTTGAAAACTTTTTCCTTATGTAATCTGAACCTGTTCCGATTTTCGATCATGACCGATCGTGTCGCTTTATTCTGCAAAGGAGAAAAATAAATAAATAATATTCTTTATAATACATTTTTATTAAGAAAATATTTTTGGTGTGGAAACATCATTTTAACACTTCTTCGTTCGGATGTTTTTATGCATGATGAATCCGGTACAAAGTTAGTTTTGTTCGCATAAAATACGATGAAACAAACGTCCTAAACGAGATAGACTCGAGGAGCTTGATTAGCCGCGAGCTATACGCAGCTCTCCTGTTGGTGTCCCATCAGCGGCGTCCGAACGGTGACTATTTCCTTTGGAATCATGGAAACCGGAGTAAGAGGTGACCGAAGCTGACCATCCATCGACTGCATTAGGCTGTGGTCTATCTGGGCATAAATTGTAGGTTCTTCTCTTGGTATCTGAGATAGATTTGTTCCTAAGTTCGCAGGAGGTTTGAGTTTATTTCTCGTCGAACATGATTGGGTCATGCACAATTCGGCGTAAGTTATTTCATTGGAAGACTGAAAAAATAAGTAGTTGCATTATTTGTAGAAACAAATGGGCGGAATCTCGTGTGAAATATGAAGGAAAAACCTTACAGAAAGGCAAAACTAAAGGAGATCTTGAATTTTATCTTTGTTTTCAGAATTGAATGTAAATCTTCATTTTAGCATAGAAATTATATAGTAATCAACGTCCGTAATCATACACTTTTAAAATTTTTATTAACGGTCATTCCTTTCAATGTAAAACATTAAATAAGTTAAAGCAATAAAGCCAGTTAAAAATTTAAGGAAAATGCTACATAATTTTAATATTTCCTTTAAAAAAAAAATCAAGCAGCAACCAATACATGAATATTAAGTACAAAAATGCCAACACTTATGATGTATATCGCGAAAAATTTTAATAACTATGTAATTAAAAGCAAGTAAACTAACTTGACTAATGCTCTTTCATCATGAATACTCATTTCATTTATTTCGCAAAGTTTTTTCTAATTCGAGTTTTGGATACAGGCATAATACATCGAATAAATTTCCAATTTAAGCTTATTAAATTATTATTATAACTTCAATTAATTTAGCGGATAAAATAAATGTAATTTTTTTTTGAAAGAAACCTTCTATACTATATCTATTCATATTATATTTGTATGCATTTTAAATAATTTTCGGATCAGTCTATGCATAATAAATGTATATACTTATACAGTTTTTTTTTTATATGCACAAATAAGTACCATCATATCAGATGCATATCCACATTTATTGTGTGAAATACATAATTTTTATGATATTAGTCTGTGAAAAAAAATTTATTAAACGTGTAAATTATTTCTGAATAGATAAAAATTTGTTACATATATTTATAAACATCAATACGGTTTCCAACGTTAAATTTACTTACATTGAGGATTTTATTGTTAACCAACTGATTATCGCATTTTTTTAAGTTCTCGTGGATACCTCCGTTCCTTGATATGTTATTCCTTTTGAAATTTGCCTCCTCAGGTCCGGTTTCTTTCGCTTTCGGCAGTATGATCGGTGTAGGCACCTCCGACATTAACTGGTAGTCGGAGTCTGAGAGCAGTGTGAACAAGGAGCATTAAAATTTTTGATAATATTTGCGGCCGAAATATCATTTTGCGGGAGGAAAAAGCATTGCTATGTAAATTACTTTGCTAATGGAACCGTTAATTTATTTAAGGTTAAAACTTCGCCCGAGTCCCAGTCCGTTTAAGGCTCTGCGGTTTATTTCGAGATCTTCGCCTGCAAAATCTTTTGCTTAATCATGGAATTATCAATGAATCTGCCACCTCCAATAACTCATGATGTACCGCGAGGTCGCGTAAAATATAACACCAAAAGGATCAATGCGACAAATGGAAAAAATATATTTATACATCGATGGGATATCGATTGATCTTTTTCACTTTTTTTTTAAGACGAAAATCAGCGGCGCAATGTAGGTTCCCGCAAAATTTTCCGCTGGCAACTTTTTTTTTTTTTTTTCGAAAAACTGAATATTTACCTTTATTACATGGGACAACGTCCGGATTTTTGTCATCCATTTCATACAAGTCGTCGATGTTTGATTTCAAAGTCAGAGTAACCTTTTCTTTTATCGGTAAAGCCAACGGTCGCTCCGGACTTTTCAAATGAGATCTTTTCCATGCTATCATCGCTAAAGTAGCCATCCCTATCAGTGCTAAACTGCCTCCAAATAGGTAACCCAAAACTGGAGCAATGTTAATGCTTGCTGGACTTCCTGAAAATGCGAAGACGCTTTAAAAGACTCTGTTGCAGAGCCGGGGAAAGAACCTTTCATTTATCTTTACGGGCAAAGAAAGGGCCAAAATAAATGATTTTGGGCATCGAATATAAGTTCCGTATTCGATAACCGAATTTTAAATATAAATTCGTCTCTTAAATTTGTTTCAAAGAGCTTCTCGAGATTTTTTTTTTTTTTAAATGATAAAAAGATGAATTCACGATACCTGTCTGCTTCTCCGCCACTTTTAAGGTATATCCTTCCATAAATACAGAGTCACTTCTTCCCTTGTTGTTTACGGCAATCACAACTAATTTCAGAACCTGTCCCGGAGACAGATGGTTTACGCTGAAAATGGGAAATTTATTCGAAATGTTTGCTTGCAGTTGGCCAGTCTGACCGTCGCGCACCTCGAGGAAGAACCACTGCGGCTGGCCACCGTCAAATCCTTCCAGACATTCCACTTCCAACGATATCGTTGTTTGGTTCAGGATGGTGCAGTTGAACGGGGAGTCGGGGTGACCTGCGGAAAAAGAACGGAATCTCATTTTGTCCTGCGAAACGCGTCCCGCGTTCGACGGTCCGGGTTTGGCGTACCTGCCGCAATGATATGGAAGACACAGGGCTCCGTCTGTTCTCCGGCTGAATTGCTTGCCCAGCACATAACCGTTCCGTAATCCATGTCCGAAATGGGTTTGTACGTCAGGGTGCTGAGGAAGCGAGTGCCCGTTCGAAATTTCTCCTGCGGGACCTCGAAAGTTTCTGCCGTGTTATTGAAGGACCAGCGGAACGTCAGAGGTGCCGGGTAAGAATCAACCTCGCAGAGGATCTTCGCTTCTTCGTTTCTCGCTATGCCGTAAACCTTTTTTTGCTCCGCACGACATATGGGTTTATCTGAAAAGGGAAAATTATCCGAATCGGAAATTTTTTATAAAAAAATAAATGAGAAAATAATTTTCGTGTTATCGAACGGAGGAGACTCCCATCTATCGGTACCGTATGAATGCCGAGAGACTTTTTGTCTCCGACGACCGCGTGGCGGATTGTGACTTGTCCGAATCGCCGTTAACGATTCCGAAGAGTGGAAATTTGACAAAATTCTTCGGTGCTGTCGCTGTACTTTCCCGATTTCCGTTCGCGGAGTCGATTAAGATGAAAATCGTGAAAACGACGCAGTTCTTCTTAACAGTGCCATTAACTAGGTAGCGTTTTCAGACGCTCAGATATAAAAAGTTGTCGCAAATCTCGAATAACTTTTAACATATTTTAATGACATAAAATTTAATGAATTTTAGGCGGCATTTTATGCTTTCACCTTAAATTTTTCACGGTAACTATGAAAAATTGTCAGCTTTCTATCAGCCCAGTGGAACTTTGCTATCGTTTCACAACTTAAAATTTTCGGATCATACAAGAAAAATTTCAAAAAATTTTGTTCAGAATGAAATTCGTATTCGGGCATGAAACGCGATACAAATTTGCTATTCCATTAGCATAAATTTTCCGGTCGATTTCTGTTTATCTCATGTTGTTTAATTAATCGAAAACAGAATCTTATTTAATATGCCACTGACTTCGATGATCTTTATTTGATATTCATGTTTTTAAAAGTTTTAACCACTCGTTTTCGGTGGGAAAACGAGAAAATGGAAAAATTATAGAATTCGCGAGATTTTTTAACACACCGTTGCTGCTGCAGGTTCCTCGGCTACGTGAAAATGCCATTTACTTCAATAAATTTTCGATCTGTGATATGCCCCACTTAGGGGGGTAACCGCCACCGACTGCAGTCGGTTGGAAACCACCGGTCGAGGATTTCACGCCGGTCGGGATTCGGCAAAATAATTTTCTCGGCCTCTCGGATGCATTCGAAAAAAGGTTATGTTTGCGACGAGGAGGTTCTTTTGCCGAACGTTCCACGACGTGGAATATACGGGAATCGACTCCCAGCGAAGTAGGATTGTAATTAATTCGGAAATTTGGAAAAACCCAAGGCGCTTCCCGCGGGATAAGCTTTCATCGCATGCTCGAAGAAACCGAGAAAGATCCTTCTTTGGCTTTGCGATTCCTAATGAAAAAAGTTAAAGCAAAATGCTTGGAAAAACTTTCAATAATCGAAGGCCTCGAGGAAGAGAAAAGCGGGATAGGAAGGGAAAAAAAAAAACCCTCAGAAGTGATATACCAGGGTGTAGGTAAAGGTTTATTTCCTGTACATTAATGATGTACAGGAAATAAATGCCCTTTTCAGGTCACGTTTTCCAGACAATACCACGGCATCTCGGGCCTCTGCCTTCTTTCCGTTCATGCAGATGGATTTTTATTCGGGTTTCGAAATGCGATGCATTTCTTGTGTGCTTATCTGTTCTGCCGTCATTACATAAACGTGAAGCATTCTTTTTGAAAAACGGAGAGACAGTAGATTTTTCTTCTAAATGTCATGATCTCCAATCCAACGTAACGTAAAACAATTTTAAAATCTTAATGTAATATTTATCTTCGTGAAATACAAGCACGCGGGCTCTTCGGAATTCTTGTTCGGTTCCTTCAAAAAAACTTGGGGTTACATCAATTATCTAAGGAATCTGAGATATCCATCAGAAATAAATTTCCCGTTACGTGATTATTTTGATTCATACTCGATTTTCTTTTTCTTTTTCTCCCGAAATCCCCGAAATATTTCACTCGCTCCATTGGTTCAGCCATTGTTTTGATATCGAGACAAGATTTGCTTCAATTCCGAAAGGCAGATATGCCATAGGAAAGCCGATTAAGCTGCAAGATGGTTTCAATTAATACCCAATAGATAAACAATTTGAAAAGTCTCAAATCCTTTTCCACCCGGGAGTAGAGAGGAAATTAAGCCCGTGGAAGGAAACTCAGAGAGAAACTCAATTATTACTGTTCATGGTTTCTCTATTGTAAAATTACATAATTGTTTTTGTTAAATATTGAGCAGTCACGCAAATTCGTCCCTTGAGAGCTTTTCACGGCAGGATCCTTTCGACGCTGTCGCCGGCAGTTAAATCACAGATCTTGTGCACACCCAATCCATCCATGTTTCGGTTATGGATGCTTAAGGTAACTAAAATGAAATTGCTAAAAAAAGCGGTGTGACAGGAGTAAAAAAATAAAAGTGGGAAATTTATTACCCGAAAATGAAAGATCTGGCAAATCTCTTAAACCGTGAACGTTTCAATTATTTAAGAATATTATTGCTGTATATGGGGAGATTCCATAAAATGGTTATGATAAAATTTGTGTGACGTTGAAAAAAGTGGAAAATCGCTTTTCAAGATTCGCCGGTAAACAGCTTACTTACGGAGAGCGAATCTCGAAACTTCTGGTTAAAAGCACAAATTCGAAGTCTTTGGAGCCCATGGAGAATAATTTTGAAAGATATGTCTAGCAAGTAATTAGACAAAGCAAACCTTGAAAGAAAACTATAAAAGTTGGGTTAATTTGAAATCATCCGTCGAAAACTGTAAGTATAAGCATTTTGAAAGGTTCCGGAAAATGGAAAACTTTACTCGGCATTTTTAAAGTTAGCTTTCATTAGAAAGTTTACACTTCGACTACATTTCCATCTTTTTCTTTTTAACCAGGAGAGCTTTGCCTGCGCCGTTTTGAATCATTCCATTCTACTTACACATAACGTTCAAGACGACGAAATTGCTGTCGCCGTCGCCCTCAACGTTGGATGCCATGCATGAGTATGACCCGGCCTGCTGTCTTCTCACGCTCTGAAGAGCCAGAGCCCTGTTGCTCAAAATTATTCCGTTCTTCAAGTTATGCTGCAGCGGCAGGCCCTGAAACGTGTTTTTCCCCGTAAAAATAATGAAAAAAATTTTAAAATGTCGAAATTAACGTCGAAGCAAATCATCTACAGTGAGCGACATGCATAATTTTGTCTTCCCTTCGGAATTTTCACAGTCCGAAAAACGGACTTTTTCATTTGCTGTGCACGATCCGAAATCCAGGTTCAGAAGGCCAGAGAGAGGAGGAGGAGGATGCAAAGTTCTCAGCGTAAAAAAACCCGGTTAAATTTTAGATTTTTTCGCAAGAATAGACCCAACGATTATTTACATCGGAAGAAGAAACCGCTTGAGTAAGGCAATCTCAGTTCGTTGCAAGTGTTGGAAAATTTTTTTTTTTCCATTTCCCGGCTATTAACCCAGTTTTTCTGGGTGTGAAAAGCCGACGACGTGACTGCTTTCTCGGTTTTCCCGAAAAAGTTTATCTCATCTTTCCTGGGACCGGAGAAATCTCATTTCGGTAATTCACTTCAATTTTATCGGACCCGAAACAGGTTTTTTATGAGGCAAACTTATGCTGTTTAATGCTCGTCCTCAACTGATTTTCCACAGTAAATGATGCTGCAAGTATTCCAAGGGAAAACTTCAAGCCGCATCTTTCCAAATGTTAAATCCAATAAAACGAAATTCGGTGCACGCGCGAGATTTCTCCTTATGACTGCATAACGCTTTTTCACGTTTCGATTATGATCTGGGAGGAGCTGCGCTTTTCGTACCTGCGAAACTGGTGAAAGACATCTATTAATCACAATTTCTCAAGCGCCGCTGACTAATTTCTGCTCAGCGACAGCAGCGCTTTTTCATAATGGAAGCAGTGTCGGAAAAGAGAGCTCCATCGAGCACTATTCAAAGTGTTTTTACAAATCGGGCCATCAATGTAAAAAGTTTAATCCCTTTTGAACCATCACTTTGGAATACGTTTCGAGTCGACGTTGCGTTGTGGAAGTGTAGCTGGATATTATAATTTCATGATGAAATAATTCGCAAATATTAATAATGAAGTCCGACATCTTCTGCAGTTATGACAATCTAATGCGACGAGTTAAATGGATTCTGAAAGGAGTCTGCTGCCAGCGTGCCAGGTCTCAATCAATGAAACCAGAATGTTAACCATTTATGAATCGGATTTGAACTCGATACATACAAACACACAAACAATAATTGAATTTAATATTAAATACGATTCATCAATTATTCTCGGGAATTCGGATCGGGGGCAGAAAATTTCCTTGGCTGGTGAGCTTTCCTCTCTCCTTGTTCCTTCGTTTTCTCCGATTTTCGCAGCTCTGAAAACTGTCGAACCTTGCAACCGTCGCCGGCAACCCCCTGCCCCGTTCTCGTGAGTTTTCCGAGGATAGCGCCGAGTCGCGAAATTTTTCCGCTCCTGCGTATCCTCCAGGAGAAAGGAAAAAAAAAAAAAACCCAATTGCGAGTCAAAGTATACATAATGGAGGAAAAAGGAGACGCAATAAAACTTGGGGATCTTTCTCCCAGGGCCATCAAACATAAGAAACTGAAGTAAAGCAAGGGAAAAACTCGGCGTAGTGGGAGTCCCAGGAGCAAACTACTCGCAGAAGTTGCCGGGAAAAAAGGAATCCAGCAGAGAAAAAAAGAGGCCTGGGAAAAATTTTCCGGAAAATTTTGCTGCGGAATTTGTATCAAAGCCCAATTTATCTCTGGAATTCGGAGACAAATGAAATCTCTTTCCTCGGGATTCTTGAACAGATTTAATTATCAGGTCTTTCCATTTATTTAAGCTTTTTCTCGAAGAGGAATGTTAAAAGCAATCTAATCTTGACATGTATCTCCTTTTCTTTAGTAACATATGAAAACTATGCAACTATCCTTTTCCCTTAGCGTGCCCGAAATCCGAAGGGCGTCCGTTTCGAATAAAGACAGTGTCGGCGATACGACTTTTTAATACGAATCAATCGATCTTCGTCGCGCAAAAGCAAATATGTTTAGCGTAAGTTTTTTGCGTTTAAAAGTTGCATTTCTTCATTTAATTTTTAAACACGGTCCGAAATCTGCGCCCGTGCATATTGCGCATCCAGGTTTAAGCCGTTCCCATCCCAAAACCCTTTGCTGCGCCCCGCTTTTGATCTAATCGCCTGGTTGCAGCCTTTACATGTACATCAAGGTCCAAAAATACGAAACTGATAGTCTTTTGATTTATTTCGCCGCTTTATCCGATTAAACTTAAACCTAGAATGCTGAGAGGCAAATCCCTCGAGCATTCTTTGATCATCCACCGTTCTTCGGAAAATTTATTACGAATTCCTTGTGCAGCAGTAGGTTGTGTAAAAACTTGATTCGCCTGCGACAGGAAAAGAAATGCTTTTATTCGATGGAACAATCTCGAAAATTCTCAGATTTGTGCACTGCCGGACCATGTAAAGCGCGCTGGCTATAAGGCAGGAGATATTAATATGCCAACCTAAAGGATCATTTGTGGAAAAAATTCCGTCGTTATGGTCGATGTTTGGGTTCCGAGTTTTTGAGCCCAACACGTACGGTTTATATTCGTAAAATACATGTGTACGTTGCCATACATATTTAAAAAGAAACTTGATGGAAGATATAAATGTATGACGTGACCAAACACTGACATATTTATTATACGTATCTTGTATCAAATTGAAGAAGCCGTAAGTTTAATGAAAAGTCAATTGAAGCATATTATGTTTCTGGCACAGTGAATTTTGTTTAAAGTTAAAATATCTAAGATTTGACCATATTTACGGCTCAAACTTTTTTTTCTTTTCCGATTTTAACTCATTAACTGCTACTTGACGTATAACGAATACGTACATATTAGACGGATACCTCGGCAATAAAAGTTTTAATTGATTAAAGATTCGTTACAACGATGGTTTTCGGTCCAAACTTGTTTTAGTTCAAAAGTACTGAAATGAGAAAATTTTTTGATAAAATTTCACCCATTCCTGCTGATGAAAATTTTAATTCTCCTCGTGAAAACTTCTCGTTTTTCCTGCTTATCATCAGCTTATTGTGTATTTGATATAATGCGTGACGTTGCATTACTTTTTTTCCTTTTTTCAAATCCGATTCCTTCGTTTTCAATGTCTCTGCTCCCAGCAAACTGCTTGTAATCGTGCCACCCAACTGCCTGCAATAATGGTTCGCCTAACGCTTCGCATTCGTGGGTCACGGCTCGAGCCATCGATGTCAGCAGTCGACCTGGTGATTGACCAATTTTAGTGAAACTCGAGAAACGATCTCTCTTTCTGCACTGATCCCACGGTTTCTGACTCTGGGTGTCGGTGCACCGGAAAAATTTTCCTGCTTACGAAGAGAAGCTTCTCGAGAATCTAATTTTATTCTTGTCGACCCACAAGGAAGAGTTAGGTGGTGACATTCTCTTAGGTTTACTCGATGCTGTTAATAGTTTAACCCAGGTAAAGGAGCAACTTAATCGAAAATAATTCGGATTTACATAGGTATCCCGTTTAATCTCCTTATTGAAAAGTTTCCTTTACAAAATCTTCCCGGACTCCGTAATAATCATAAAAATGGATAATTAAAAAACTTTTAAGCCGATTACATTCTGATTAGGGCTTCTATCTTTCTTCAAAAAATATGAATCGTGCCATTTGCCTTATTACGTACAAAAAGCGTTGGAGACGGCTAATCTTGATGAAAACCTTCTTCTCTTTGATCAATTTTTAAGCTCTTCTATTTCGATTCGCCACTCATTAAGCGATTTTTCTTCTTTTTGTTTCGGAACCGTCTCAATTGGTGTAATTTTGAAGTTTTGATATTTAAGAATATCAAACATTTCGTTTTAAACATAAAATCGTAATTTTTGTCGAGGGTTTACAGACGTTACACATCTCGAAGATTTTAATTTTTTCCATCATCGTGCAAAACGGAAAAACCTCACGGAGCGGGGATCACGCCGCAAATTTGGGTTTTGTGCGCCGATCTAAATAAAGGAAAATATTTTTCGCAGACCGATCTTTATCCGTAACGTTATTCGCAGTGATCACTTCAACTGAGTAAAAGCATAAGTCGCAACCTTTAGTTATTAAAAGATTTAATCGAAGCACAAGAATATTCTTCGAAATACCGCATAACCGCATCTAACAACGTCGGATGAAAAACTCTTAGCGGGCTCACATTATTAGACCTAAATGAAAACTCATTAGGGCATAAATAACTTCGGAATACAGCAATCGAGAAACAACAGCCAAAAAGAGTGGTTTCTGTAGGGGCCAGCGATGGAAGTGCGATTAAAGGAGCGAAGCAAAGGCCCAAATAAGCAAAATCTTTTATTAGAGAGGGAAACACGTAGTAAATCTAATTCTCAGCGGGGCGCTCTGTGGGATGGAATAAAAATCATAAGGCAAAGGAACATAAATTTAATTTTGGCCACGACCGGGCGATGATGAGTTGTTCCCATAGTTTTATCCTTCAAAAAGGCAAAGGGAAGACCTTTAATAATCTTTCCAGGTTCCTGCCAAAAAAAAAAAAGCAAAAAACCCTAAATTAACATCGTAAAAAGAACTTATTTTGAAAGTAAAGGTGCATAAAGCACATTCAGTTATTTAATTTCGGTATATTTGCCATAAAAAGGTTTATAAACTTTAAATATAATAATAGTTACAACGGGAAAATTAACTGAAATTGAACGTAATGCACCAAAAACGGAAAGATACCACCGGTAAAAAGTTGAATGTTTAACGTATCTGGCAATATACGAAAGCGAAGCATATTTTCGCAGTGTCTCATATTTTATTCAATTTTTCATTTTTCAGACACACTGACAGCAATGTAGATTTTACCATATTTAAAAATAACTAAAAATTTAATATAAAAATGAAAATTGTGTAAGTCATGCTTACTCGGACTAAGCAGTTAAAGCGGGAAAAGTCAAGGGTGGATGCGATAAAATAAGGGAGGACCATTACTTTTTTTAAAATTTTTTTTTTTTTAAAATAAAAAAAAAAAAAAAAAAAAAAAAAAAAAAAAAAAGAATCTTAAAATCTACAATTGTGATTTACACGTGAAAGAAAAGTCTTAACCCTCACGGAAAAAGGGGAAAAAAAATAAGAAAAGAAATAACCGGTAGACGTTTCATGAACGAGAAAACAATACTAAAATTCTATTTCACAAATATCATTATCGAAATATGCAATTAATGCAAAAACTTACATTGTGTTTCCAGATAACTTTATACGGCTGAGGATTGGCCTGAATTTTGCATTCGAAATACACGTCGTCTCCTTCTTCTATATCGTTTGGATCCAGATTTGACCCAAGTTCGATGATGGAAATCGGAACATCTAATGCAGAAATTGTAAAATTACTTTTTGCGGTGGTAACAAGGGAAAAGAAGAAAAGAGCCGCAATTCCGCGATTGTCTGCTCAATCGTTCTTTCCCGCGTGTCATGCTGAAGTTTTTCGCTGCATCAGGTCGAACCTTCATTTTCATGCACTTAACCGTGGACGAGCGGCAATCTTAAATATTTTTACTGCAATACGATTGAACAAGACGCTGTTATCGGTAAATGTGATCGCCCGCCTCCGAAAGCGTTTTGATTCAGCCCCAGGAAATGTCCATCACTTTGCTTCACAAGAGCCTCGGGAACCCACAGCAGATCTGGCGTTCCCCGCGACGCCTCGCGTCGGGTGACGTTTGAATCCGATCGCATTTTCACCGTGGCGCGGGCACGGGACGTCCAAGTGAAAATTTATCGAGCCGGCGAACAAAATAAATTTTGAAAAATGGAAGAGGACTTTGCGGAGCGACAATGAGAGATATCTTCCCGATTCAGATTTATTTCATAGCGAAATGTGGGAGAGGAGGAAAGATTTTAAAAATTCGCCGCCATGAGTGGGATAACAAAATTTTTCTCATCCTTCCGGAACGTTCGATTTTGAAGTTTCTCCGTTAACGTGCCTTCATTTATCTCCCGTTTCAGGTATCGGTCGGTTTCTTGAAAGCTATGAAAATAATGGTACAGAGACCGGTTTTTTTTTCCTCCACTGAACTGTGCAGATGAAATCGTGCGTCGGTTAAACGAGGAAGCCCTTTGATATTTCCACCAACATTATTATTATTATGTTACTTTTTCCATGTTATTTCAAAAGTAAAATTTAATTACGCTTCGAGAATTGCTCCTCTCGAATTAATCCGTGGGAAAGCCCGCAGTCGAAATATGAAATGGACAATGGGAACCGAAACTCAATCTAGCAACAAGTTGCACGCTGCGGAATTAGATTTACTTGGATTAATGACGGATGTCGAAGCAAAGCACGGACTTTTGCTCTGAAAGCTCCCTCGAGGGACTGCCTTCGGGCAGGAGGTGCAAAATAAAATTATGGCAGCGCAGGTGAAAATATGATTGGCTGATCAAACTTTCCGGCAATGAATATGTTCCAGAAGGAAGAGACAAACTTTATGTAAATCCTTCGGTGTCTTAAAACCAAATGGCAAAGGAACCAAAAGGAACATTTGCCTTTGCTGTCGTTTCACGAGCCGGGCTGTCGGCGGGATTCTCGTCCGAAGAAATTAAATGAAAATTTCTTTTTTTGCTCCAACATGGATTTCGGGAAAGCTTACAAAATCGGAGGATAAAAGTCCGAGCATCGTGGCATCAGACGACGGTTTGATCCTAATTGCTCGGTCCGGAAAAACTTAATCGGTTTTAGATGTTGGAAATGCTAATTTTAATCGGGCTTCTTAATCGTTCACATATACGTGTGAGTATCTGTTTTGTCGTGCAGGGTGAATGCGGATGCGAAATACAAAATTTTTGCACTCTCCGCAAATGTCGCGATTATAAGCGGACTAAATGGAAAAAAGAAACGGAAATGGAATCAACCCCGAGGTGCCAACGTATAAAAGGGAAAATGGGAGAAAATCGCCGAAATCTGCAGTCGCTTCCGTACCTGCCGTCGACGGTTTTTGAATGTGATAAGGCCAAACTCTGGAAGGGAAGGAAACCTTCTTAAAATAATTTTTCTTTCACATTTCATAAGTTGAAAAGTATAAAGTAGAAAGTAAATTCTCCAGCGGGAAACTTTCTCGAAATAAAAAAAGTTTCCCAATTTCCCCCATAAAAAATATTAAGTTCATCTACTGTTTCCCTCTTCCTCTCCCGTTGATTAATGGTCACGTTAACGTTTGCCATCGATACTTTATTTGTAATTACGGAATTTTGATTATCCTGACGATGCGATGAATCAGGTTTTCCAGCGATGTTTTGACGTGTACCTGATATTGGGGTTCGCGGCTTCCTTCGGGGCTGGGAACCGAGAAATGGCAACATTAATCAACTTCGCAATATTGGATAATAAAGATCATTTTTCGGAGTTCAATTTTGCATCGCTCTGACTTCATATGTTGCAAAATCAGAACGGTCTCGCAAGACAGATCGGGATTCTCATTTTGCACCACGACAAAAAGAGAAAAAGGGAAATATGCAATATTTAATATTATTCACGTACTCTACTTGTAAACGCAAAAGCCAAAAGCGAAAGACTCGTAATTAAAAGTGTTAAATGTTAAAAGCTCACGAGTAAATTAGTTACCGTAAAGTAAATTTATTTTCTTTAAACTTCAGTTTTATTATTAGTAACTCCTTGCTGCCCTAAGCATCTCATTAAGTGTTTAATTCGAAAATATTTTAGAAAAAATATCGCTTCCCTACACCGTTTTTCTTGTTTTTGGATCTTGTATCTGAAGCCTTGGAAATTTTCGTCTTAGCGCCAGAATATACATTCGGTTTGATCCAAAAAAGCTCCCCAATTTTTAAGCATGGATTGATGCAATGTTTAAGTTTGAAATGGGATTTGGTGGCCGTTTGCACTCACGTTGCCCTTTTAAAAGCGAAATACCTACAAAAAATATTCAGTTTAATAACGTCTTCTTCGGCTCCCGCCTTTACCATCCTGTTGTCCGCTCTGCAGGTCAGACTTCTTTCGTGATCCTGGACCGAAGGCTTGAAAATGAGAACCGATGTTGTCAGATTACCATCGGGAGAAATCTGAAAAGAATTGCAGAATATTTCGATGGCGTTCATACATCTGGCATTGTAAACGTCAACTTATACTAAATTTTCTTTAATTAATTTTTTCTCGTCTTTTCGATGATGAATTGCACGACAAATAATTATATTTGCCTTTACACGAAGCGATGCACTATCGAAACTGAGTACATTTTTGTGAACTGCTGCGGCGAAGACTTAATGGGAAACCATTTCATCGCTGTAAAATTATAAGATTTCCCATCCATTATTTCGGGAAAATTTCTCAAATTTTATATAAAACACAAATGACAAATTATTTCCTTATTTTTAAAAAATCTAAGAGGCCAGAATCAAAGCGAAAGAGCAATCAACGCTAAATATATGCATTTTACCGATTTTTAGTTTGAGCAAAATTTGTCCCCCGTTTGCTGCACATCATTATTTTTTCTTTTTTAAAGTTCAAATCTCAGATCGTTGTAGATGCAACGAGCATATGAAATGCTTATCTTGCAATCACAATTTTCCGCAGCAACCGAAATCCAAGCAGTATCCAGAATTATGGATTTCTAGCTTCGATGCCCATATCCGCTACACTGCGGGTAAAGCTCATTGAGTGTTACTTTTAAGGTAACGTGAAACTTTACTTCGTTTTATGTTTTTACATGATAACCCTAGATGAACGTTACCGAACAGCTATGTCATAACGGATGAGATCGGTTTAAAAACTTTGTTGTCTGACAATCGTCACTGATACGAATTACATTATTCATAAAGTCAGAAACCTAAAAGCATACAAAGTTTCAAACGCTTTCCAATGTTCCAATTTTTTCATTGGAAATTTACACATTATTTGCGAAAAACGATATTTTGCTTTTCGCCATTTCTTATGCGATGAACAGCTAAGAAAAACCGTGAATCAAAATTTTCGAAATGAAAGTCATCGCTTTATAAATGGTGTAAAAATAATATTGTGGCATAAGCAGTGTATCGTTATCGATGGGAACTTTTAATTCTGATCTTCAATTCCCTTTAGTTTGATTTATAGCGCAAACAGCGATATAAAGTTTGATCCGGAGCAAATAATTCGGATGCAACATCGCTGCACATGAGATTTCGAATATCAATTTTTGCAGTTACGGGGTTCGGGCGAAACACATCGCTTTTCTAAATATCAGCTCCATACATTTTAATTTCAAATCGAGTATTTTCTCCGGTTTTTCTGCCGCTTTTCCTTTATTTTCAAAAATTATTTGATCCTGATAAAATGTTTGGATTAATTAATGATTTTCGGAGGAAAAGAGTTTCATGTCTTTGTTCTGGCAGAGTTTGCCTGATTTCTTCGCCGGATATGAAAAACGTTTTCGTGCTCTTTGGAAATAAAGAAATGAAAACGGGAAAACCGAGAAGGGATAGAAGGAGAGCGGAAAAATTTCGGCTGGAAAATTCTGCCTGAAGACATCGATAAAAATATGCAAAATAAAATGTTGACAAATTTTTTTAAAATTCGAGTCGGAGAATCATTTCATTTTCAGGTTCGTCCGCAAGTTAATAGTTGCTGTAAAAACGACGTGTGACTACCTTCTCCGAGTAGTTCTCCAAAAGTTTGTTATCTTTCCACCACGTAATTTTTGCAGGAGGCCGAGAACCAATCGACTGGCAGGTCAGCTCGTACTTTCTGTCCGCCGACAGCGGGTTATTGGATGACAGAATGTTAACCGTCACGGGCTTAACTGCAAAGATATTTTATTGAATTACTAAGGATCGAAGTCTTCCCGGACTCCAGTGAAGTTGGAAAACGCGTGGAAAATGGTCGCTTTAGTATCGCAACCTGTTGCTTATGCAACATGATTTATTTTCCTTTTCATCGTGAACACCGAACAATTATCATTTTTATATTACATGCTGATTGAGTTACGCTCGTTCGATGTATGCGCGGCCGCTTCTTACAACGATCGCGGTGGCACAGTGCTATGATATATTTAAATTGAACTATTAAACGATGGAGAGTCGTTGTATTAAAAAGCACAGATCTTGTGCAACTGCATTCACCCGACGAGAAGAGAAACGATACAAATGTTCCTTCTGGACATTTACTGAGGCAGGAAGAATTTGGATTTTTTAACCGGCAGATTAATAAGGTTTTTTTTTCCATTCTGGTGGCGAATAAGAAAGGAAAAAATCAGAATGGGGATGGAAGAATCGAAAATCGTATTTCCGGGTGAAAAAGAAAAATTCACTTTCGCAAGGGAAACACTTCAAAACTCGTTGGATGCGCAGAAATATGCATTTGTGTTGATGGAAGAAAGTGTGTGTTTCATAAGAAAAAAAAAAAAAAAATCACTAAAGGCTGACGGCAGCGTGGAAAGAAAAATTGGGAAATTTCATCTGCAGGGCTGCGGGAAAGCCATTTTCTAATAATTACAATTAATATAGACTGCACAGACGAATAACTTCTGTCAGCGGGCTTCGCTCCGGCTGATAAGTAGTTTTTGCTTTAAGTTCGCGCTCACTGCAGCATCAATTAATCACATCTTCGAAATAGCGACTTAAAACTTGCAGCGTTTCCTGCGGGGAGGGAGAAAATGGGAAAACTTGGTCCTGCCGCCTGAATGGCAAATGGTTGCCACGTTCGAATGGAGACGTTCGGGCTTCGGCTCGTTTTTGTATCCCGCCTTCGGTTGAGCTTAATTAATGCTCTGTAGGTGTAGCAGCTTTGGCGTGAGTGCAGCATTTAGTCGACCGAAAAACTTAATGTCGGATCGGCCCTCGGGGAAAACGTCGAAATATACAGTTTCTTAACCGCTTTCAGACGATTTGCGGAGTGTCGGGCTTTTGCCGGAGAAATATTTGAATAAAAGAACTTTCCCTCATGTTATAACGTTTAACTTGATTATTGACGTTGTTCCGGATGTCCGAAATCGAAACCTGATTTCAATTTCCGGAACGAAAAAGCAATCAATTGTGTGCGTTCCGATCCTAGGGAATCAATCTGGGATCGTAAAAAACTGATTTGGCCAGAAATCCTCCAAAAAATGGAGGCAAAATTTTTCTAAACTGACGTCCGGAGCTTTTGCGGCGTTCGATTAAAATTTAACGACGTTAATGAATGATTATTAATACATATAATATCAGCAAACTGCGCAACCTCGACCTGCTGCGGTGCACTTATATTTTCACCCTATTAAAGAATGAAATGTTTGGAAGTATTGTATGATTGGAAAAAGGTTAATTCATGAAAAATATAATTTGCTGCCCGGCATTTATGTTTAAGGTTGCTAAACGAGTGAAATACAGCGCATCTCCCATGGCTCGAGCTACAATAATATTTTTTGTGCAGACGGAAGAAATAACAATATTATTCGATCCGTTTTATTAGTGACACATAATTCGTCAGAATATCTGGAAGTCTAAAATTTGATGTGGTACGCGGCATATTTAAATGTACAATGCAATTTCCTTATATTTAAAAAATATTTTGCCAACGTTTACTGGATCGTGTATGATTGCCTGAAGCTAAAAAAATTAAAATTTTACGGTTTAAAAAAAGTAATTGCCAATAGTTAAAGCAATAAATGAAACAACACCGAAAAGTATATTTACGGTTTACTACAATCCTGTAAATGCGAGAGTGAATATTTACTAAATACGTTCGATCATATTGCCAAAAATTTTTTCAGTTTTTAAATTTCCTTCGTGAGAGACGTAAAATTAAAAATTTTCACATTAGCAATAGATTTAAGCGTTAAATTGTATTTCATCTATTCAAACTGATGCTTGCAAAAATAAGCTGACCAGAATCAGAAAATATCCAAAACGCATGATATAATTGCAAACAACAATGCGTGAAAACTTTTCACCTACTTTTGCATCACCATGCACAAAAAGTACTTTATTTTATTAAGTGAATTTCAGAGGCTTTTCTCTATGAAATGTGGGAAATTTCGTTTTTACTTGCCGATTAAAATAAATCAGAATTAATACAATAAAGATGGGATTGATGATTGGTTAATCGGGATGGATTTGCGTTTTATGCGAAAATTGAAGCTTAGAGACTGCAGGAAATTGTAGGGCTTGTTTCACGTGATAAAGGTAATATTTCCTGTAATATAAAGAAATATTTCAAGATACGTGCTGGGGTTATGACGAAGTTAGGAGCTAAGTATGGCATCACATCTTTTCCTACGACGTTTCAACACGTTCAGAACGAAACGGAAACATTATATGGCTGTTACAGTTAGATGAGACGTTGAAGGCGGCTATTGCTAAACCAACGTGCAGGATTGTAAAATACGTTACTCTGGTCAAACAATGCGTTGGAAAACTTCCCGACAGAAGGATTTGCATTTTAATCAGATGCAGAACAATCGTCGAAAGTCAATCCGTCCACTTTTCCACAGAACTTTTCTCACCGAGCAGCAAAAACTGACTGCACGGACATCCTCGGGGTTTCGGTAAAATAAACGCTTCATGTTGTGAAGAAAATTTAAAGAAACGTTTTGGCTCCCCCGCCGCTTTTGTTCGCTTCCCTTTGTTCACGTACGGCAAAAGAAAGAAATGTTGCAGCAAGAATTCCGTTTAGATTCATCGTTCAGCCCAGCAGATAGCCCGACAAGAACGCCGAAACGCCATCAGCATTTCTGTGAGACCATTCCGGGGTTTATGCTCCGTATGAGGATGAACGCGCTGCGGCGCTGTTCGAAAACTGAAACTGGAAAAGGTTGATTTTCCGACCGAGCTGTGACACGGATAAAAATTTTTCTTTTTTTTTTTTTCCACTCTTCACTCGGAAAACTTTCCCTACATCCGGTTCACTTTCAGGTTTTCATTTGCGTTCTATCCCATTAATATTCATTTATTTATTGCCCTGCGTCGGCAACTTCTTTTCTTTTCAACCTCGGATGAGAAAATTGGGAGCACTCCGAGTCGTCGGTGTTCGACTGCAGAATACTGAAAAGGAAACCCGAATTTTAATCGTGCGGGAGAGTAAGTCTCTGAAAAGCTGGAAAAATCGAAAAGGTAGGCGAAATGACCGTGGAACCGTAGAAATATAATGAATTGCAAAAATTTAACCATCGTCACTATCTATTATTTTCGGTCATTTGAGAGCGCTCTGATGAATTTATTAATTTCAGAAATGATAACATTTTGGTTGTTTGCGATGGTAAATGATTAATGAAAAAAAAAAAAAAAAAAAAGGACGAATTTATTTTCGCGTATATTAATGATGGAAATGTTCGTCGAAGATTTAGCTGCCGACTTTTAAGATCTATTACGCATCCCGCGATATTTTCGACACGAGAATATTTCGGTTGCGAATACTGTTTAATTGTTTCACTGATGGTTAAGCTTTGAATTTAATAAAGTTTAAGATAGGCATATTTTTACAAGGCTTATCTACAAAACTGATAACTAACAACTGAAATAATTGTTATTCCAATACATGATTCCAGCTTTAAAACTTTTGTTCAACATTACTCTATTTGCATCGCAATTTTTTGCTAACGTTCATTAAACTATCTTTCTTGCAATAATAAGTTTTCCTTGTTTAACCGAAATGCTAAATTCTATCGTGTGAAATAAATATAAATTTCAATCAGGCTCAAGTTTTTAATTCCTTTGGTTGTAGCGGCGAACATCTTACTCTTTAGTATGAAAAAATTGCAAAAGGTGACGTCCAAAACTTAAATTTGGCATTAAAATATACCGCGGCTCAGAGCTAAGTTTCATTAGGTGAGCTTTAAACGGTGTGAACTGCGTTTGATTTTTCTTATGTGCTTTAGGATATTTCTGTCAATGCAACAGTTCCCCGCATAGCGTGCTTAAGACTTGTGACACTCAGCATGTATTTTACAAGGAAACACCGATCTTCTCCCAGTGCAGCCCATTACGTCCGAAAAGAGCATCTTACAATCATTCGGGGATAATCCATAATAATATAATCCATACAATAATTCGGATAAACCAAAGCTTCGCCCCGCCGCGGTTTTTTCACTTGCCTTAAAATTTTTCAGACAGTTTTACGTGTCGCTACAAAGTCTTCCCTCTCTGGAAGCAGGAACCGGTAAGGAACGAGCGGAATGCAACTCTTCCCGTGATCAACATTCTGCTCCCGTCTCGTCCAGATGAATGCAGGGTCCGCGGTCGTTATTCGGTAAAGAAGAAAGGATTCGAAATATTCGAGCTCTCCCTGGGGTAGCCAAATTACGGGTGGAAATAGGAATAAGGAAAGAAAACGGAATGTAACATGATTCACTTCTTGATTTTTATTTTTCCGAGGGAAGGATAAATTAAAAAAATAAAGGAGAGGAAAAGGGATGGAACACAATGTTTTATGGGTTTGAAATCGCTTCTTAAATGTCAGTAACCTTATTTCCCTTTCTTTTCCGCTTTCTTATGAAATAATGAAACAAAAGGACAATACACGGGATCAACATAAAGCAGCTGAAAAGATCACAATCAGAGGAACGGCTTTGGGCGAACCATTGATGTTATAAAACACGGCAAACTTTATAAAATATATAGAAGAACTAGCCTGCATTCCCTCCTCTGAAATTGCCAGCGAATACAATTAAAAATAAATAATTAAAATTTACTTGTACCCTCGCAGCTTTGATTCCTCCGAGAGCTAACTTTTAAACAAAAGTGAAAATCCATTTTGCATGCTCTGGGAAAATGCCTTTCGACTGCTAAAGACGCCGTTGGAACAACAGAAAACGCTTAATTTAGATTTGACTTTTCATGTGAAGGCGGGAGACGAATCGCAAATTCGATTTGGGTCGGCTTCCAAACAGGTTGGGTTAGGAACCTGGCATTCGACGTGCGTCGTGACATCCGTGGAAATCAATGCGGAAAACCTTTTGGCCGGCCACGGTTCAGCCCTGTAGGTTTGACTGAACCTTTTATTTTATCCGGTCCAGAAAGCGCAATCGGAGTTGCAATTATGGAGCAGACTCTTCACGATTGAAAATTGGATTGGTAATAATATATTTGTTACAGTTTATCATTTTGTAAACCCTTGAGCTTTTGCCTCGGAGAGAGACGGGTTTGCTCCGAAGGATTTGCTGTTTGTCTCTGCTCTGGGGAGTACATCGTTAAAAGTAGCATTATTTACACATATGGGGTTACAAAGAGTGTTTCAATGGGAACCGTCCCGTTTGTGTCGCCGTGCAATGCCCTCCGGAAAGGTTTGCTGCTTGCTTCTAATTTAAAGGTTTTCAACTTTGCGTGCCTGTTCCTTTCTTTGATCCGGGCAGCAAATTTATACCGCGTCTTGCGCGAATCTTTCTGGCTCGGAATATTCAATGGGATATTTTTTTTTTTTTTTTTTGTTTCTCTTTTCTGCGGGTAAAATCAAAAAACACATTTAAATGTTTCGGTTAAGGCAAAATACGCTGGAATTTACGTGGCACTTGCGTAAAAATTCATTTTTATATCCGGCACCATCTGACGTTATTCTCTTTATTGTTTGTTAAAAGGGCGCATTTGCTGCACATTTAATTTCCGAAAATCGAAAATTTATAAAAATTAGATTGTTACAGTGGGAGTGTCCTCCTCCGCCACGTTTGCCGTGCCTTTGGAGGATGTCTGCTGAGGAAGTTTCTGCCACCGCAAGAACTCCGCAGTAAAGAATAGGTGTAAAAAATTAGTGTTATTACACGGCCGAAACTTTTATTCAAGCTTGTCTTGACTTCTTCATTTAACATCTGCGTCTAACGATTGCTGTACGTCAACGTCTGGTTTTCATGTCGTTTCGCAAAACAGAAAATGTCGCGGGCTCATCTTACCAAGCTTGGATCTAAACCCGGGAAAAATAAATTTAAAGTAACGCGTTCGTAGATGGAAAAAACATATGTATATATATATTATTTCAAACTAAGGTTTCAGTGATTCCATTAATTACGCAAATTACGCTAAATAAGCTTAAAGCGGTCGTCAGCGACAATAAGCAGTCCGCTTGCGGCCTGTTCCGATCCGGACCGTGGAGCGCCTTAAACGAGATGTCATCGGGCAGCCATTTTACTGCTTCGAATTAGCCAAACTTCGCTTCCTGAGACTTTTTCACCGCTTTTTCGATCGGCACACCTTTACGTTCCGCCGTGGAATTCAAACGACGTGGAAGCGGAACGCGACGTTTTCCGCTTTCATTTGCACAGTTTCCCCGCTTTAAGGGCGGGCGATCGACGTTCCCGAGGGCAGACGGAGCCCGAAGGAGAAAGGCCGGGGAACAATTGGGAATGATTCACAAGCGGAGCTTTTTTGATGATTCTTCGGCAGTGGTTTGCCTTTTTCACTTTGCAAATTCGCAATTAGCGCCAAAGTCCCGGCGAATTCGCCAAAAGTTTTCTCCCTTTCAGATAATTATCTGCTTTCATACAATGCGGAAAATATTCTCATTTTTATCAAATTTTCTCTGATGATGCGTAATTATGGCCTTACAAGTTTGACTTCATCAAGGAAAAAGTTAGAATTAAAATGTTTTTCCTCCGGATTTTCATTCTTCTCCGAGTTTCGCTAGGGCTTTGGATTCTGCTCTGTCACGAAAATGATGGAAATAAACAAATTTTCCTTTTTTTTTTTTTTTTCCCCTCCACACCGGAAGGACCTTCCGATCCCGCAAGAGATACATGCAGGAAGCTTTGCCGCTATTTCGAAAAATCAATTTTGTGACAGCTTCAGATTCGGAGATATTTTCATCGTATTTTTATCCGTAAATCGACAGAGAATCTTCACGTTTAATTCCTTACGTCCGAAACGTTTCTCACCATAAATAATCGTATTTGATAATATTTCATACTAATGCAAATTTATGTTTCTTATATTACCTTAAGCGATAACTCTTATGCAAATGTCAGCGTGCAGGGAAAGTGTTAAAATTACAGAGTGTGTCCTTCTTCGCACCTTGTAAATCAGAGCATGCGCCAGTGGATTATTTATCAATTTACATCAATCAGAAAACGGAGTTAGAACGGTCTTCCGACAACGTTGAAACAGTAAAAAGGCAAAATTGTAGGTGCTGAATACATTTTAAGAACGGATTTAATATTTGTCGTTTTTCCAACACGAGCCATTTAATTTCCATCCAGACGAGCTAAGGACATTTTAATCGCGCAAGGATGGAAGAAAAGGATTCGGACAAGTGCAACTTTGTACGCAACGACGAGTTCCGGTCAAGTAAATGCCCGACTGTGCTAAATGCTATCGAACGCTAAAATATTGGCAAACGGTAACCGGAAACGCAAATTTGACACTTTCACAAATGCCAAATAATTTTCTTTTCTCTTTTTCTGCTGACGGAAGGGAAACCGACTCGGAAGATATAAAAGAGAGGAGTCGGGCAATCATTTCCAGACGGAAGGCTGTTAGAATGAAAACTAGTTACACGAACATAAAAAAATTACTGACGAGTGGAAAATTTCTTTCTCTTCGATAACGCTGGAAAGTCTGTGATTGTTAATCCGCTCATTTGAATATTTACCGAGTCAGCAATTGCGGATTAATCGATGGGAGGATAATTTCACGGATTTAAAGGGCGACCTGGAATGCAGACTCCCGCGACCTGTACGTGACGATGCCCCCTGCAATAACTTCTGGTTCCCAAAGCCCGAGTGGAATGAACTTCTGGAGGCTTTCGGCGACTTTTCCAGAGATTATTAAAACCGCGAGTTGTGCAAGGGACGAAACGAACGTTCGGTCCCCGAGGGCGGAATGTGGAAACGAGTGCAAAGAGCAGGAGAGTTTCCCACTTGAAGCCTTTGAACTTGAGCATTAAAATGAAATTATCGACTTTTTGAACGTTAAAGGGGCCCGCTCTGCAGCCGACCGATTTTTAACAGCCGAAAATTATGCGAATAATTTACACCGGCGAAAAAGTACATTGATTCCCGATGGAATCATTTGCTTTTGTTCCGCTTCGATCCGTAAATTTATCTGCGACAGCTCGAGCGTTTTTCTCGCGTAACCGCAGAAGCAGTCAGCTCGGAAGCACGGTCGGACGATCAGCGATCCGTCCGTAAGGGAAGCTTTTTTTCCGCGTCGGATCTTCCTCTTTCCGATCTGCCGGAAAAGAAGGGCAGACCGTCTGAAAGCGAGCCACTGCAAATGTTTCCGAAATGTAAATGACGAGAAAATTTTAAAAGCAAAATAACCACCGGTAAACAAGCAGCGCAGACGCTTGAAACGAGGAAAGTTACCTAAACTCTGTCAAAGTCCCCAAAGATATGCTAATTAACCCCGGATTAATAAATTAACAGATTTCCATACAAAACATTCCAGATGAAGAACTTCATTAATTTCTTCTTGGATCCATGTGGGGCGAGCTGCAGGAAAAGGTTCTTCCCTTAGACGGAAGCTTCATCATCGAAGGTTTTCTTTCTTCCACGTGATGCCTTTGACATAATGTACAATGTGTTGCTGTACTTACGATACATTTCAACTGATACCGTTGTCTGAACGGGCTGAGTGACGTTCGTGTTGGAAGCCTGGCAGGTATATTCCGTGTGCAGGTCGGCTCTCGTCAGCTTGGGCACAATCAGTTGGTTGTTCATCACGTTGGCAAATCCGCTGGGTTTGTCCGTCGTGTCGACCAGAGTCTCACCTTTCCACCACCAGACGCGGGGCTTTGGTTTTCCTGCAGGGAAGGAAAAATTTGTTTCTGCCACAAGTTTTGAATTAATTTTAACCGGCGGCGAGGAATGCGCGTGAAAATGTGCATCGGACATGTGCGATGCTGTCGCGGGCATATGTTGACCTGCTATTTATCCAACTCGTTAATATTTTAAGGTTTAAAATACGATGTGTAACGTAGAATTTTGAAAAATTTACATTCGTCCATATTTGTCGTGCTTTCAAACCCGGTCAAAAAATTAAAATTTTTTTAAGAAGACGATATAAACCTTTTCAATTTCGTTTGCCGTAAAGATGTGACGTTAAATTCCATAATATTTTTCCGATCCCTGCCTATTCATAAATATGATTGCTACCGTCTGCTGTCGGCTACATGTCTTTCGGCTCACAGCGGCCGATCAGAAAAACTAAAAATATGATTCCGTTGTCCGAAAAAATTGTAATAAATTAATGCAAACAGCAAGATCGAACCGCCAACACAAAAGTGAAGTCTTTATGACTTAGAAAGATATTAATTTTCAAAATTAAATTTGACGGAAGCCGAATGCATGATGTTACCGGGATAAAATATAATTATTTTTTGAGAGTTTGTGATAAAAACTATCAATTTTATGTTCTTAGGGCCGAACTTTTATTCAGATTAAGTGTCAGGTTAGATGTTTACATTTTTCCAACGATTTGATGTGTAATAAGTATTTATCCGACCGCATAAAAGCGCTGTATAAGTAAAAGGAATGTATTGGTCCAATTAATTGTAAAGATCGAATAATTTATTGGGGGTATTTGAAAGTGGGAAAAATCTTGAAGAACAACCTTTAATTACAGAAATTCTATAAATTACGAGTTTTTTACCTTTGAGTTTACCGAGCCATGCTCGTGTAAATCTCTCGGCGTTTTATGCTTTTACATTTATTTTATTAATAACTTTTAATGCTTTCTGACTAAAAATCATTTTAGTAAACGTTTCATTTTATTGAAAAACTTATTCAGTGGTCTTTTCTCGCCTCGGGGGAAGAAACGATCCCGCAGAATGCATCGCGCATTTATCGAAAGAAGACTAAGATAAGAGGCGTTCTCGGCTAAATCTATAATCAGCGACAACAGGGAATGATTGAATTTGCAAGCCGCGAATGTAAATGTTTCATAGTTGCGGTACGTTCAACAAACTTTAATCTCGTTATAAGCAGTCATGTGGCTGCACGGGAAAAATTTTCAGGCAAATAAGAGCCGGAGTATTTCTTTACCGATATGAAATTTCCACTGCGTAATAGAAAATAACTATTTTTCAGATTTATAACTTGAACTGGCTCACATTGAAGACCATTTTTCCGGAAGCTTTTTCTTGCGCCCGCGATGTAAAACAGTTTAATGGGGTATAAAATTTTATGCGTAAAATAAGGGAAAAGACTTGGCTGGAAGGTCCCGGAATTAAGTCGAGGAAATGCAAAAACCTTGGAAATATGACTCCTCTGAGCGGTTTTATTTTTACTTTCGGTTCATAAGAAAGGATTACTGTAAAAGAGGAAAGTAAAAATGGCAAAACAAGAAGGAAAAAAAAGCCTTTTTCCTTGCTGATGACTTGTTTCCCATTAAAGTTTTTCGTGGGATTGATTTTTATGATGTTGCGAAGCGGGAAAGATATTGAAGAAAATTTACGTGGAACGATTAGGACCTCTCATAAACTGTGGCGGGGAATTTCAAAATTTTTACGGATTTTCAGGCGGAATGGATCTTAAATTAAGCCTTAAAAATCCTAGGAAAACCTAAAGGCAAATACGCCTTATACGCTTTATCTGCACCTTGCCGGGGCGAGCAATTTAAATATCGACGATCATTCTGATGCAATCAAATGTTTCATTCCCTTTAAAAATCATTTACAATTTCATAAAGAAATAAGTAAAAAAAAAACCTAACCTAAATCAAGATCTGGTTTCCAAAATTTGAGCGCAGCAAGATTACAAGCAAGCAATTAATCCAAGTGGAGAAATCTAATCCGAATGTGAGCAACTCAAAAGAGCACTTTTGCGACAGGCATATTCGATATCCGAATTAGCACATTATATGCGAGATAAGTTCATATTTCACGTAGTGACGCATCTAAATGTTATTTCAATGTTATAAGGTTGCACAACTATCATAAATACTATTTTAAACGTCTATAAAAGTTTCCAATAAACTTCAATAAATTAAACTATGATAAATGATCTGGGTTATAAGTTTTAAATAAAAAGCACTAAAACTGCACTTAAGTAATGTTTTTTTTTCTTATAAATGTTTGATAGATATAATAAATGGTTCCGCAAATCATGAATGTATATTATTTTTTTTTTTTTATACCGTACACAAAATTAGGGTGTATTTCGGAGATGACAATAAATTTGTATTAAAATGCAGGTTGAAATGAATTTTTATTTTAGTTAATACACACACATAGAACTTTTAAATTGAAGATTTGAAAAATGAGCAAGATAGAAGGAAAGGAGAAACGGCGAAAAAAAGGAATGAAACATTTGAGATCTTGAACCGGAGCAAAATACAATATTTTCGTTTTTTCGGTACCTCGGACTCCTTTTAATAGCAAAACATTATTTTGCGATTATGGCAAAAATCTCTCCTTTTTCACTTTCCCGATTTAGCTTTTTGTTATTGTTAATAAAAGTTGCAGAAGAAATGATTTTCTCATCCGCAACGTCTGGTAAGTTGCCCAACCTAAATACGGTCGTCAATAACTAATCATCAATTCAATTTCAATGCACTTTTTGTTTTCAAGCGACTTTTACATGCAAAAGAAACAGAAATTTATTCGAATACGATGGGAAGGGAAAAAAAAGTAACTCATTTTATTTGTTACTTAAAATATAGGGCCTTCATCGCAGATAATATCATCTTATATTACATAATTTTTCAATTTTCATATCATAACATTTGAGTGTCTGAAGTTGGTGAAATGGCACAGATGTTTATGTACAGGTTTAATGAACACTTTCATCATGGTCTGAACAATATGGAATGGATCTGAATAATTTCACTCATTTGTTATTGCCAATATTACGCCAATGACTGATTATTAGTTAAAAAAGCGAAAGTGAATTTTCTTAGTCCTCCCTGGTGACGAACCTTTTTCGAGTATTTTCCTGCAGTTTTTTTTTTTTTTCCATTATCGGAAAATCAGTGTTGCCTTTTTGAGTTTTGAATTTTGTCAGCTATCTCGCTTTTGCTATCTAAGTGGAATAGTCTCACGCTGGTTCCCTTCAAGCGCCAGAGCATCAGTTCTCACGGTTCGGTGCCACGAGATGAGGCCTCCCAGTTTCATTTAGTAAAAATTTAAAATTTTTTTCCGCAGGAAAGCATTAAACAGAACGAATTTTCCACATTAATTAATATTAAAAGTTGTGAGGCACGTCGTCGGGGGCCGCAGGGGCACATGGGATTCCTGAAAGGTAGCTCGCATCTTCCTTCCAAGCAATGGTCCCTTGATGTGTGGGATTCAAATGTCATAAGGAAGAATTTTAAAATTTTAATAAAAAACTTCAGCGTCCGCAAGCATGCCCGCAATTTGCCGGGAAAATTTGGCGATTAGTTCAATAAGTTTTCAAAATCGTCCAAACGTTTGACTTTGCTGAAAACTTATTTGCATCTCCTCGATTTTGCAGGGGAAATAAACGCCTTTAAATAATAGGAGTTTTCACCACGAAGGAATTTATGAAATATTTCATCGATGTTTAAAAAATTTATTTACTCATGAAAGTGGCAATGCAGAAATATCTTTTACAGGGAAAGTCAGCGACTGTATTCAAATCACATTATTGAAAAATATTTAAAAAAAGAAACAAAATTCCAGATAGATTTGAAGCTTTAAAGGGGGATTATCTTGAAATGTATTCTCGCTCACTGACGTTTTATTGATATTGTAATATGTATTATTGTAAAACGTCAAGAGCAATATAATGAATTTTCTTTCTTCTTGAGATACATTTGATTAAGTTTTTTTATTACGGACAAATCGTCCTTTTTGGGTGAAAATTTTCTTTTATAAGTGTGATTTAAAGTGGTTATAAAAATACAGTTTTTTTCACGTCTTCATAAATAATTATTATATTATTTTTGTTATTACGGTATGTCGGCCCTGCATATTGCAATATATTACTCCTTATATATTACTGTATTTTTATTTTATCAATACAATTGTTGAATGAGTTATTCCGTAAAGGTTAAAGTTTTAAGGTAAGCATTACATTTCAAAACACATAATTTTAGGAAGAAATTGAGCGAGTTCTTAAACAACAAATAAATTTGTTATAATGCCGTAAAAATAAATTTTTATCTTGACAATATTCAAGTTTCATGAAGCTCGAAGTGTTGAAACACATTACAAGGCTTTCAGAGTTTTGGTTTTATGGTTCTAATCCAATAAAAAGCTGAATATTATCCGCAAGGAGGTTACTCAAACAACTTTTCCGTCTTTTCTGAAGTCTCTTTTGCAATTCTACTCACGGTATCATGATTCGCTTATTTTACAGCAGCTGTGTAAATCTAAAAATTCGTTTTGTTCGCTTCTCAAATATTATAAATACCGGCATTCGATATTTCTTGACTGGGTCAAACCAAATTTCAAATCACGCAAAATATGCAAAATATCAATAATGAGCATTAAGTAAGACTAAAGAAAGCTGAAGCCGTTAACTGGTTACGTGTTTTTTAAATCGATGAAATGAAATATAAATATAAAAATAATCAATGAGTTGTAACAGTAAAATTTTATATTCAGTCATTTAGAGATGGTTCGAATGATTTATTGTGCGTGTGTATTTTAGTTTGTGTGAATTTATTTATGTGCAACTCTTTTTCCCTTAAAAGGAGGTAAATTTTTTAGAAAGTGTTTGCACATAAAAATTTCAGGTCATGAACATGAATCTCAATATGACACAGAACCGAAGTTAGGAACGTCTTTTAGGTTGCCGTGGTACCATTCGTTTGCCATCGTGGAATGAGACCATCAACGCTGGGAGAGAAATGAAATGCTTTTAATCATCTACAGAGACCTTTGTTGCCGGCCGGATCAAATGGATGTTTATGTCATTCTGACATGACATAAACATCAGATCAGAAAAGTTCCTTGCGGAACCATTCTCCATTTACATTCGTTCTCTCAGATTGGCGAGATTCACTTGCAACAAGACCGGATTAAATTATCGGTTAATATTAACGTAGCAGTGAAAAAGCATATTTAGAGTGAGGGCCTCTTTCGGAAAATTAAGACTTAAAAATTGTCTTCGGGCGGGAGTTTGGCTTTTACACGGTAAAGGGTTTTCTTTTTCGGGAAAGAGCAGCGGCAAACCTTAATGAATTGTTAATAAGCTCTTCCATTAAAACCCCGCAAGAATTTTTAAGAAATATCGAGCGAAACTCGAACATTCAAATCTCCCGAAGCACGCTCTCGGCCCGATATTGCGATACTTTTCTGATGCTGCATTTCCTCCCCGGCACAACCTTCTTTGAGATGCCCGGAAAAAATACCAGCTACAGCGCAGATGGATTTTCCGACAGTTCGCCACGGTGGATGGCTTTAATTCGAGCGGAAAGTGTTCGCGGTCATTGAATGTCGCTTGCCTCAAATTCTTTTTCCTTGCGGATCTCCCGCTGGAAGCTCTTGCGATTCACGGCCCGGCGACGTCTCATCTCGGAAAAGTTTGAAACGGTAAAGAAAAACGGGAAATTTTTTCGACAGCAAAAATTTTTGAGCATTTATCATATTTTTCAATGATCTCGAGCCAATCCCTCGCGAACGCATCGAGGAAAAAGAGTTTTATCATTTCATTTCAGGTGCGGCGGTTGAGGATAAATCCAAATATATCGAAGGTTTGAGATACGGTTAAATCAGGAGAATCCTCTTAAGGGAAGAGGCAAAAGGGTCGGCGACTATAAATCCACCGGCTTTAGTATTTTAATCATTTCTTGTTAAAGTTAATGAAGCACCGCAGTCAATATTGACAGAGTTGAACTTGGACCGAGACCTGAAGGATCCGGCCGAAAAACTTGGACAGGGAACTGGTGAAGCTTTTAAGAAACGGGAGAGAAGTTGGAAATTGATGCTGCAAAAGATACGTGTTCCACACTTGCAGATGGAGTTAGCCAGTTAGGTGACCGACGTAAATAACCTAAAGAAATGGTTGTTTCCAACAATGCGCACAGTGTATGGCGGATCCAAAGTTAATCTTAGCCGGTTCTCATTCGCATTTCCGCTTTTCTTCATGCGGACGTTTTCATACATTTATTCGGTACAGCCAGAGGATGTACGCATCAAATGAAAAAGGATTCCAACGTTTGTTCGCATCGATCCGTAATCATTTTTTTTCAGAGAATGAAAAATTAATCGCGAGCAAATTAAAAGGAGTAAAGATTTATTAAGCGAGAAGAAAATTATTTTTGTTTAAGCATAGATTTTGCCCGTCCTCATCCCCGCACCCGCGTTTCATCGGTGAGGTTTACTTTTTCCGCGCTTGAGCTTGGGCGCCGTTCGAATGCTGCAAGAATATTCGCGTTTTGGATGCAAACGATGGTGGGCAACAGTAAAAAACGTCTTCGAATGCATCGAGGTGCCGCTGGAAGAGTTGAGCACCGAATCAAACGCTGAGGCTTTTGCGATGGGTTTTCAAGTACGAGAACGGGGAGAATCCTGTCGGATATTCCGGATGAGAAAACCTGCGGGCGACTCACGTTTTCGTTCCTGCGGGGGCATAAAAATGCGCGAGCAATGCGTTAACTGCGGGCCGCAGATGTTTTCAAGAGGGACCCGGAGTGGTTTATAAAGTGAAATTACTCCACGGCCTGTTAATTATGAGGAAATAATATTTTAAGCATATGTCGAAACGGCGACGGAACGACCTATTTGTATGGCGAACAGGATCTCGAATCGATCCCGCAGCGCCAGACATCATCTTAAATCGTGCGACACGTTCAAATGAGTCGCTTGCGTTTAAAAAGGTTCTGGCGAACGTTCCGATGAACGTAACTGACGGGAAAAAAACTTTGGATTTACCTCCGCTGACTATGCAAACCAGTTTCATTTCGTCTCCTTCCTCGTACGGTCCGGTTACCGACTGAACCTCTTTTCCTTTTTCATTTATTATGGTTGGCATCTGAGGTGGAACTGCAACAGAAAAAAAATATTTCATTTTTATAGCAAAACACTTAACGGCGGAACAAGTAAAAAAAAAAAAAAAGACGAGTGAAAAACTTTCATATTAACTTTGACGGGACACGAGAGTTATTTGCGATTCCGTAAATATGAAGAAATGCAACAGAATTAAGTTTCTTTTTCTGAAATTTTATGTTAAGATGATTATTTCGCATGTGGACGATTTAGAAATAAAAAGAAAAAAAAAGGTTTTTATGTAGCGATGATGATGATGCGATGCAATTCGAAACTTAAAGGAAATTTCCCGGTTGCCGGAGTTGACGTTTTGCAGTTCGCATTATCAGCGATCTTAAACTATCTTCTCGGAGCAATCTAAGCCGAACTGTGTTGTCTTAGGCATGCATCGGGAAGTCAGGTACTGCGAATTACGGAGTTTAAAGCACCTAACCGCATGCAGAAATATAAAATGCCTTGCGAGCTCCTGGAGGAACTCCACTGCCCGCCATAGCCTTGCATACCGTGGATAAGGTTTTACCCTCACGATCCGTTTTTCGCTCGCTCTTATCACAATGCCGAATTTTGCACACGTTTTACGCACGTCTGCAGCACGAGTTTTCCACAAATTCCGCAAAAATCGGGGGATTCGCGAATCGATCCGCGAATGTTACGAGAGCTGATGTCAAAATTGAGAGTGTTATCACCGTCCGATGATTCGGGCATCAAAGGCGGTTACCGGAAAACCCTTGATGGGCAACGGGGCGCCGCCGAAGGGCGACCTTAACAGAAAATCTGTTAAAATGTACATCCAGATAAAGTTGCTGTCGAGCTGCGGGAGCAGAAGGCTACGTAACCGAATGCGTTTAAGAAATTGACATGTATCTGATAGGTCAAACGAAAATATCGGAATTAAAAATCATCACCGTCGATGATGGTTCCAGTCGAAATTCCTGCGTGAACTGCATAAATTGCGATTCCTTCATTTTGTCCCGAATGAAATTTCGATATGTTAGACGAGATGCTCTTCGGAAAGAACTAGTAAAACAGTCTAAGACGGAAAATGATATCTGGAGAGAAGGCTTCATTTAATTTAATTATAAGGGTATGTCGAGAATAAAACAGCAATATGCTCTCTAAGTTAAAGCGATTTTACAAAAACTGACGGTAACTTATGGACTTTTTGCCCGTAAGGGACAGAGAGAAGTTTCTAAGAGAGCACTTGAGAAAAAAACACTCCGTGGCCCGCGGAATCACCAGAAAGTTGCATGGGGCAGTGCCTCGGAAGTTGTCGATCACTGTTTCGAAACATTCCAGCGACTCGTGGTTCCGGCAGGCCGACCGGCTTCGATCCCGATCCCGCAGCGAGATCCCAGAAAAGCACCCCGAAGAGTGCAGAATGGAAGTGATATGCAAGTGCCACACTTCGAAACTTCGCTTGTCTTAAATTCAAGATGGAAAATTTTCTTAAAATCGGCACAGAGTAAATTCCGGCGCCGAGTTCGATCCATTTAACTGAAACTGAGTGCATCGAAAAAGGTAACAATAATAATCTCGGATTCTGTTCGATTCGCTCCGCTCCTTCGACCGGATCCGAAATGCAACAGCAAATAAATTTTGGAATCAGTTCTCGTTTTAAAAATCGCGTTAAACTGAAGGTGGATATGAAAACTGTTTCGTAAAATTTTCTTTCTTAGCTACCTCCGGTTCTATCTATGAAGCTTACCGTGTAGATAGATGCTTATTCGCATTCCCCAGATGGAAGTTCGGAAGCTTAAACTTTTATTCATTATTCAGACTCGTTTACCGTTAAAAATGATAAACGAGGAGGTTTATGCTGGAAGTTTTAGTATTGCCCAACTTTCAGGCATTTGCTCATTCCAGAATTACTTCTCCCAAATGGATATCAAATAAGAGTTTAAGAAGTGGATCTGTCGAATCCTTAAACGTAGAAACTATACCTCGAATTTCGTTCGCGATTCCTCTCCGGTAAGCAACTTTCAGCGGGACATAAAGTGAGAGAATAAGTGATTTTCGAGTAAAGCCCTGTTCGGTGCAGGAAACAAAAATATTGTTAAAGTAAATCGCCTTGTAAAACGAAGAGGAAAAGAGTAAAGCTGTTCTCATTCAGTATGAAAAGATCTTCGGAAATTATATGTGAAACCGTCGGGAATATGCTGCGGGGATAGATAAAATGAAATATATTAAGAGGATGGAAAGAGGAGAATACATCCTAGAATGGGTTCAATATGATTTTTTTCCTTTGAAAGAGGAAGAAAATGGATTTTGTAAAATTTTTAGCTTTTGCACCTCTAAATATTTTAAAAATTTATAATTTTTTTCTTCTTTTACAGTAAAAACTGAAAAATGTCACGCGAAAATGCACAGTAATCAATGAAGTTGTGCCATTTCGTAAATGCAACAATATTTTGATTTTTTCAAAAATATTTGCAACGCTGAAGTCCCGCAAGAAGATCAAACCATGACTCTTAGTGGCCAGAAACGCACAATTTTTTCAACGTCAAGTCATTATATATATATATATATATATATAATATATATGCTGGAAACCCTTGAGATAATATATAAAAAAGCCCACAAAATAAATTTGTGCCTTATGGCACAGCGTGCTGCCACCAGGAAGTCGGGTGGACGTTCGGTTTAAGCGCAATAGGAAAGGCTTCCGAAGAGAGAGACGGCGGGGAATCTGGCAAGCGTCAATGGAAAAGGTTTGGAAGGCAGGAGGATAACGTCAAGGGAAAGAAATTATGAGTCGAACCTGGAAGCCGGGATGAAAACTGCGGAAGGCGAAAGATATTTATAGCGATTAGGGACTTATGAATCAGACGGCGTAAAATATTTGGATATTACAAAAATTTCTCCTTAATATAATGTCAGCAACAAGTTGCACGATAATCGTGCATCTTCGACCTTACATCGTGCAGCGTCAAAACATTTTATAAAGTTAAATTTCCTGCTGTGAATTAACCATACAGGAGGCTTTACGTTTCCAGTCTGGGGTAAGAAGTGGGAAATTTGTTTGAAAATTGAAAGGTATAAAAAGAATTTCATATTTAATGTCTTGGATGCGGAGAAGGGAAGTTAACGAAACAGAAAAAAAAAAAAAAATTCTTTCTTGACTTAAATAGGTGAAAAGGTTAAGATTGACATTTTATGGTGGAGGAGCTTACAAAAGTTCCTGATGCTTTTCCGCAGCACGTAATTTGAATCGCTCCGAATCCCTCTCCTCGCTCTCGCCTCCACTTCGAATTTCAAAGTCAAAATGTTGCATTCGGAAGGGAAAAAACATTTCGCGAAGAGATAATTCATGAGCGGAAAGTTTTGAAGAGAATGTGATGTACTTACTGCATGTATATCCCCGAAAAGGTTTTCACCTCGATTCACTGAATTATGCTTTTTTTTCATTATAAAAAGCTCAAAATGGATTGCTTCCACGGCGGCCGTGCAGAATCCGCTGTCTTCGAATACAGAAAAAAAAAAAAAAAGGCACCCGACCAGTGCTGGAAACGGCAGTTCGTAATCTCAGAAAATTTATTATACCTTAAATCTTTCTGCTCATGTTTTAGCTCTTTATGCGATTACTTGCCACTTTTTTGGGCAGCGGATAAGCATCTTCATATTAATATAGACGATTTCCCAACTCTGCACTACAAAATAATTAAGTATAAATATTAAATGAATTGCCGAAGAAGAGAAACAAAAATCACTCTCTGAATAGTTAATTCCAGGCATTTTAATTTGCTCTTCCGACGCAAGAAAAACTGGATAAGTTCATAAATTCAAAAGGCGTAATTTCAACTGGGCGAACTGAGCTGCGGCCCCGGCAGACTTCACGATTGCCGGTCTGTCGTCGTCAGCCCGCTGTCGGAAGGTCAAAAAGCGACGGTCCTGCGACACATCGGCCACCGATCGGTCAAATATGTGAGAACGCAGTTATTTTTCGGCAGGACTCAATTTAAAAAGGCCTCCATTCAAATGCCGAAGGCTTTTCCAAGGTACTCGCAATCGCGAACGGGTTAAAAGTTAAAATGTAGCTCGCGTCGCGGGAGTTGTGAAAGAAAACCATTTTCCGCCCTCTAAAGGATTCGTAAATGGTAGCAAATAAGGCACGATTGCGTCTCGGGTCCGTCGCGGAGGTTTTTATTTTTTCCTCGCATCAAATCGCGGAAACTTTTATGAAAAGTCATTTCCCATCTTTTCGGCTTTTCCTCCTCGGAGCGGGATGAAATCCCCGGCTTTCTTCTCCTGCGGCAGCGCTTTTCTCATACCCGAACGTGGAGGAAAATTGGAGGCAAAAACATCCGGGGCTGAGTCCTTTGCGGGCATTTTCCCGGGGATTATTTCCCGGCAAATCAGGCGAATTAGGGGTAAAGGATGCGCAGCCCATTAACTTCCTCTTGCAGCAAATGTAACAGCGAAAATGTGACGCCGAGGGAGAGAGGAAATTGTGATCGTGGTCGATGTTTCTGAATGTTGAAAGGAAAAAAAAAAAAAAAAGGAAAAATTAGGAAAACTCGGTGATCTCTGTTCCTGATGAAGTGTTTTTACGGGGTCTTAGATTTGCGCAAAAAATGGCTTTAAGGTCCGCAGCTTCGCAAAGCACAATATTGAAATTCAGTCGAAAAATAAATTTGAATCGGGAATTTGCGGTAAACCGCGGGGTAAGTTATTGTTCCTAGATAAAAAAAAAAAGAAAAATACAGTGGTGTAATTTTCCTACGACAGGAAAGGATAAAAAAGTTTCGTCGATAAAGTACTCAAAATGAAAGGGATGTCTTCATGGTTACCCGCTTGAAATCTTTTTTTACGTGGCAATGAATAAGAAAAGCTTTTCCCTGTTATTCTTGAACTTCTCATGCAGTTTTCCTTTCCGGAAAACATCCAGGTTTTTACCGTTTAACTTCGGAAAACTTTTGCATCTTCTTTTAATTTTTTAAATTTAACCGAAGTCTCGTTTGCTCTTTCACGAGCTGCTAATTCTGATGCGCACGGAGGAGTGGACTCGGTTCTTCTTCTCTCCAGTAAAACAACACGGGGAATAAAAAGAAAAAAATTTTCTTTTTTGACGGATAAGGTTCAAACCGCGCGATCAATGAGGAAATTAATTTGAAATATAAATTAAGGTTCTCCTGCGGATATTTTCCACCGGAATATCCGCAGGTTCACATTTTTCTGCGGTTCAAAGTCGCTCTGTGTGATTCCCAAAGATCTCCTTCCGGCGCCGATTCAATCCACGCGTTGGTGCGGCGTGTATTAATTGATGTTAAGCCAGCGGTTTCGAGGGCCGACAGCGTTCGAGGTTCATTCCGTGCGGTTGCAAATCCCGAAGAGGGTAAATTTTCATTTTACAGATGCTTTTTACAGTCCCGGAACTTTCTTTTGAATATTTTAATAAGGATACAGAGAGAGATGAATGAGGACTTAAACGTGGAGCAACGAGCAGGGACAGAAAAAGCTCTTCAAAATCACTTTTCTCTCCTTAGGAGAAGAAAAAAAAAAAAAAAAAATGCGCTCCGGATAAATTTTTTTTTTCCTTTCCTCCTATTACAAGTTTTCGAAAATTGTTTTTTGAATGAAAGCTTTATTTGAATTTATTTCCAAGTTTTCATAGGAAATTATTATCCTTATTTTTCCGAAATGAAAATAAAAATGTCAGCCGAGCGAAGTTCTTGGCGAGAGGTTTATCGCGTAAAAAAAACCCTCTTCCGATCTAAGGAAAACCCTTCGAAATCCATTTATAACTTATTTCGGATATGGGGAAAATCCTCCTTCCAAATGAGGCCGCTCGATCGATGCCGCTTCATGTATCGGACGATGGATATTTGAATTTGGAGAGGATTCATCCACGCCATTAACTGACGGGGTTGATTTTCGTGCATAAGACCTCTCGATATAAAAATAATTTACACAATCGGGCCCCGTCCCGATTGTCCGACGTTGATCGACGAAATCAGGATCGACGGGACGATATATTCGACGGCAGTGTGCCTTAAAAATTATAATTCGCACGATCTCGCCCATGGATGCGCGGGAAAAGCCCTGCGGCCGCAAAACGTTGCCGCGAATAATTTTCCGGCATGAACGACGAACCCGTGCGAGCAAGGATGTGAAAAGAAGGTTCGCGGATGATATTTAGCAATACATTTGCATTAGTATTATAAAAGAGCAGTGTCGAAGGTAAATAAACCGTCGTAAGCCCAGTCATCATTCTGACACCGACATTTATCCGGGAGAAATTCTCTTTACATTATCATTTTCCGAGGCAATATTCCATAATCTCGAATCTTAAAAGCCATTTTTCATGCAAATTTTCAAAGTTTTAAAAGATTATTGCTCCACTATCCAGATTAAAACGCTGCAGGTTGGGGAATGAGAATATTGGAAAGCTCGCGACATGACTTTATCCGTCGCTGCATTAAAAAAAAATGAGAAGTTCTACAACAAATACGCTAGTTTTTAATGAAGGGACACCGAACGTTACACTTGTCGCGTCCATTTACGCGTTATTTTCCCGCAGGACGACAGAGGAGATGACCTCACGACAGAGAAAGGTCCTCCTGAGAGAGACGTTTCGGCCGATGAGAGACCATGCCCAAAATCGACAAGAATGGAGATTTGGAATTGGCATCGTGCAAGAAGACGACGCCGAAACTTTCGTCCGCTTTTATGTTTGTAAATACTAAAAAACTAATTAAAGCTAATTCTGTTGCAAACGCCGGGATCAAAGATCCCAATATTATTACGAGCCTTGAAGTGAATCTGGGAGGTAAAAAAGATCGGTCCTCTCAGTTATATATTGCTTAATTCAAACGAGAGAAAAAAATATATATATATATCTATCGTTGAAAAGTAATTCACGTATTGAAGTTATGATTACCGGCATTGCGGGAGGAATCTCGCTTTCAGTGGCGAAATTTTAAGAGGATTAAAAAACCCTGATGTACATCTTATTATCTATCATTTATTTGAGTCCCTTAAATAATTTTTAAAAGGAAGCAGGGTGTTCGGTGGTCGTAATGTGAAAAATGCGGTCGTAAAAAAAAATGCAGCTAAAAATGTTGGCTTCTTTTAAGGGCGAAAGACGGCATTATGCACGAAGTGTGCTGCGGTGATGAATTGCCTCAAAAATAGAGCGAAACTCCTCAAGTGCATAACAGCCGTCGAATTTGTCTCCGTTGAAGCCTCTTAGCGTAAGTCGACAGCATTTTGCGGGAAAAATCCTCCGCAGCGCATCCGGCAAGTGACAGGGAGAAGGAGAAAAGGTGCCAAAGCTGCGGGAAGAGATTTGAGGATGGCCCCGGGAATACACGGGTAATTGTCCCTGTTCGGGGAGAATCGAACAGAAAAGCGATGGAAGGGACACGAAACCGTTCGATTAAACACCGAAGCCGCGTCCACCCAAGACATGTAATAAAATGCCTCGCCAAAGCAACGCCAACCCGGCTCGGAGCATGCTGCCAAAACGGAAACAAAGAAAATTCTCGTTTTTACATCCGCTCTTCCCGTTCGGGCGAACGCTGGGATAATCGGGGGAAAGATTCGCACCGATTTTTCACGTTCCCGTGCGCAACCGAATGAGAATAAAATATTTTGCTTTCTTCCGCGGCTTAGCTGCTTACAAATATAGCCGCGAAACACAAGAAGTGACAAAAAACTTGCGCAACACAAAGTGCAGGTCGAAAAAATTTGTGAATGCTGCTGGAATTTGCAGCGTTAATTGCAGAGGCTGCGGATGACCCGAAATAAACATATAAATCGGATCGATCGGAGGTATACGGTTAATAATAGATTCAAAAATAATTATCTAACTTTCGGTTAATTTCCAGTTATTTCCTACCCTGGAATGGTTATTTTTTTTTTTTTTTTTAGCTGAGGGGCTCAAAAAATTTTTCCCTTGAATTTTGCAACTTTTCCGATTTTTCATTCTTCGTTCGCTGTCGGGACTCCAGGGAAATTGGAACGAAGGCTTTTGCTCTTGTGCGCGACAGGTACGATTTAATTTCGCAAAATGTCCGGAATCCAGGCAAAAAAAAAAAAAAAAAAGGAGGAAAAGCGGAAATGGGGACGTGGAATCATTCAAAACACACGCGGAGATTGTCTGGAAGTAAAAACGGCGCTACGGTTAAGAAAAAAAAAAAAAATATGTATATATTCCAAAAGTTGATTCCGGTTTAAAAAAATTAAATTGTGAGTAGAACATTAAACAACAATAAAAGCGTAAGTTTATGCAAATTAATTTTAAACGAAAACACAAGAGCAAAAAATGAGCAAAAAGCCACACAAAGGCAAGTCAAGCTACCGGAATTACTTTCTTCGGTTCACCAAAAGCGGAAAATTGTCTTGCCGGGTCGCAAACCTCGTGGGTCTTCTCCAAAATTTACAAAAACAACCTTTTTTGAAGAAATGCCCTGGATGTTCGCTTTATCATTTCATATATTAAATCAAAGAACTTGCGGTTTGTCTTAGATTCGACGTAAAAAGACACCGACGCTTTTATGGTTTTATTACAAAGCCTTCGGACCGGACAGTGAAGCCCATCGGATTCGTTCGGATGGGTGACACCGTGCCCGTTTTTCCAGCTAAGCGGGAAAACTAAAGAAATTTCGATTTTCCCGTCCGTCCCGTTTTACATGCGCGACGATGTTTTCACTCCGCGGTTGCAACGCGTCGGACTTATCCATTGACAAAGGAAAAAAAAACAGGTTTTATTTCGCAAAACGTAAATACTCGAAATAACCTCAAAGAGAAAAATTCCAACTTCAACTCCTTTTCTGCGGCATCAAAACCACTTCATCGAACCTGCCGAACTCCCGATTTTCATATGAAATTGTCACACCGAACAAAAGCAACGGAACGTGCGGCGGCAGAAGATTCCGGGGCACGGAAAAGGGTTGCCTCCGGAGGCAAGTTAATGCCTCGGGAACGGCGGAATCATTGCTTTTCCATTGCCTTTTCTCGCTCCGCACGTCAAAAGAAAAGCCGGATCGAAGCGCAACAGCATGCGGTGCTCTCCCCCAAAACAAACCGCACGGGGAACGGATCAATCGCGGAATTATTTGCATCCGGCGATCTCCGCACCAAGTTTCAGTTTTGCCAACTTTGCAAGACCGAGGGATCGGTTTAATCGGAAGGACTTAACGGAGACGCTCGGATCGACGCCTTCGGCGAGACACCATCCACGACCGCCGTCAGCATGCCACATGCCGCGCGGTGCGATGATTTAGTCGTCCGCCGAAGGAACAGAGAAATGGTTCTCGCTTCAACAGCGGGAACGGTCGAACAACCGCGATCATGCTAAAAATCAGATAATTTATATTTCGGCTACGAAAAAAAAAAGGAATCGTGCATCAGAGGTTGAGAGCCGGGAACCGAGAAAATTCCCTCAGGATCCGTTTCCCCTTAAATTACAAGATCGGACGGAGCGATCTTCTCCAGAACCGTATGGGCCTCGCCCGGTATAAAAAGGTAGGAAACCTTTCACGTTTTGCGTCGCGAACGCAAGTCCTACATACAAATGGGAAAGGCTCAGGTCGGGCCGTGGAAATTTGGAAGCCGACCATCGGAAACTTTGATGTTCTGCCGCTTTCGGGAAGGGCCGCCGGGGTTCCGAACGCGCTGCAGCAAAAATGCTCCTTAAACGTTCGATTCTCTGCACCCGCACGTCTCCGAGCATCGTTTGCGAAAGTGCATCGCTTCCGCTTTTTCCCGCTGGAAAAGAGTATCCCGCCTCGATCCTTCCCGCGCTTCTCGCAGGTTACGTCGCCCGCACAACCTTTCCCGTCTCTCTGATGAAAAACGAATCCAATATGCGGCAGACGAAAAGGCTCCGAATTTCAGCTCGGGCAACTTTCAAAGTCGAAGGAAAGTGTTCAGGTTTGCAGTTTCGGATCCGAACGCTTGCTTTTAATTGGATCTCCGCGTTTTTTAAGTGAGAAGGGTACAAAAAAAAAAAAAACGAATAAAGTTCGCTAAATTATTTAGCGCGAAAAGCGAGCCCGGAAAACCTTTTTTTTTTTTTTTTTCCACCCCCAGTCGATGGGGAGAAAAATGTACAAATATCCTGCCTCTTCGCTGACAGCCACAATTCATGTTTTAATGTGTTAAGTTTCGAAGAATTTGCTAGCTGGAAGAAGAAATTTTTAAATAATGTATTCTGAAATATTTAAATGAGACCATAAACGCTTTCGCCAGTGGGGCTTCACTCGAAGAACGGGATGAATAAACATAATTGAAATTCCATTTCCATCCTCTTGAGCATCCTTCTCGGGGTGAAACCGTTCTCGAGTTCTCCTTTTGGCAACCAACTCGCCCCTGGAAATATTTTTATCAATTACGAAAAGCCTCCGAAGTGACCATAAATTTCGATCGGCAACGACTCCAGCTTCAATCTGGAGAATGGCCAAGGGCGCGGGTCCACTTCAATTTAATAACAATGTCATCGCAATTTCATTTTCCTTCGTTTAATTCCCGGGAGGATCCCCCGACTGTCGTATCGAGTCTCGTTCGCTTTTTTTTTTTTTTTTTTTTTTTTTTTCCGTTATTAAATCTTAAAATTCGGTCCCGTCCTCCGGGAATCGTCCCACCGCCGCCGGAAAACCGGTCCGCGTGCGGAGAAAGTGGGCGGATATCGGAGGCCGCGAGAGCCGCTGGAAGGCGATTTCCGCAGGTCGAGCCAATCGGAGCTCAGCGGCGGAGGTTGGCGGAGAACGCGCCGGGGGACCGGCGGCAAAATTTCCCGCGCCTTGAGGCGTTCGAAATTCGAGGGCGGTAAATTAAAATCCATTAAAAACTGACGGTTTTATGTTTTTACTTTTTTCCAGATCGCTGGTTCCATCGGGTGAGCAGTTCCAGAATAATTTCTGCTGGATTTGATGCACGCTCGTAGGTGAGGAACACTTTTCCGCTTTTCCGGAGAGAGAGAGAGAGATGCTCCGCAGCAGTGGGTTCCTAAAGAATATTGATTTTTATGGTTGGCTTTTCCTCGGGGAAGGCTAACCCGCCGGAAAATATTCTCAAGTAACCTCTCATGATTCTTTCCCGTTAAGCGTAATAAATCCATGTGGTTTTTTTATGATGCTAAAAATTTTGTACTTACCGGTGTTAAGTTTAATTCCAACGTTCGAATATTATTTCATTTCCTCGTTATTTTACGTTTAAATGCTCATTATTAAAAATAAAGTCCCATTGAGATTCTGAAATTCCGCATTTGCCCGCATTATTGTTTTTCTTCGGAGCGAAGGCATTGAAATTTCTGCGCAAAAGAGGAAAACTTTATGTGCCGCCGGGGTTGATGAAATTACAAAACGAAATGTAGTGTGAAGATAAAAAACGGAAACGCTAAAAAGTACGAAAATATCTAAATCTCTGTTTAAAGAGGCGGTCACGTTGGTTTGCGGAAGAATTTAAATATTAATTATTCAAAATATAGTTGTCATCAATATCGCTAAAAGATATATTATTCGACGAAGCGCTGCGCGATGTTTAAAAACGGGGATTCAGTAAAATTTCATGATATTTTCAGCTATCATTTCCATATAGTTAGAAATTTTTTTAATGGTTAATGGTGGCAGATGGAGAATGTGTAGCTGCTTTTTCTCGATTTATAACATTTCGCATTTTCGGGTTTCTCCGCGGGGGATCGTCACCTGAAAAGAATGCTTACTTGAGAATGGGTTCCATCGGGAATCCGCGTTTTAATTGCGGCAGCTACCTTGTGTTAAGGTACTTTTGAAAATCGAAATGAAATATTCAGCAATTCCCCGGGGGGATGCCGAGCTGAAACTTTTCGTTTGCGACTCCGACGGAATTTTTCAAGAAAATTTTTTCTGCCTTCCCGAACGCGTGCAACGCCCGGGATTTCATCTGCTTTTTGAGGGCGCAAGTGCTTTTGCCTCAAGAATACTTATTTCTTTTTTTAAAAAAAAAAAAAAAGCATCAAATATCGCAGAAGAGCGAAGAAGTCTCGCCGGTTTAGGACGTGTAAAAAGCTATTTTTGCGTCGATTTTACAACAGCAGACGATTGATGAAATTTCCATATTTTCACGTGTCCCGGGAAAAGGACGCGATCGAAGACCGTCGGCGGGCGCACCCTTCGCGCTAAGGGAGAGAGGAGAAAATAAAAAAAAATTTTTTTTTTTTTTCGGAGAATGACTAAACTTCAGCAGTTGGGTTAAGCTGAAGCCGGAGGGAAAGGCGTCGCGCACCGGAAGAACCGGAGAAAATTTCTTCGGCGCGCTGTCGCGGAATGCGGCGCGAAAAAGATGAATAACACTAAATGAAATTAATAATGCGCGAATGTGGTATTGAAAATGATGAATGATCATTCCGGTCGAAAATGTATTAATGTGTAAGGTTGTAATTTCGTTTTCGTAAGGCCTTCACGGAAAAGCGGGCGAGGGACCGGGGTATTCTGCGGAAAATTCGGGAAACTCGCCGGGGGCGCGGGGGGGTTCGGCAATCCGCCTTCGCGTCCAAACCCCCGGGGCCGGGATTTGCCCTCAGCGCAACGCCGTCCGGAAGGTACGTTGATCGCCCTTTCGTTCGTTTAGCGAGGAAAAGCTCCTGCCTCAAACTTAAAATGGGACGGAGGAAAAGCGTCGCAGAATATGCGGAGGACGGGACGTCCGAAAACGCTTGGAAAATGCACAAATATTACGGGTTTTAGCGAGTCGCACTCGTAAAGGAGCCCAAACTGAAAATTTGAAATGTAAAAATTTCGATCTGTACAATTTTTCATATTCGAACACGCGGCCGCCCCGGCATATTTCGGGGGGTGATTTAAGCGCCGCTCAGGACGCAGCCCGGGCCTGCACAATTCGAATCTTGGGGGTTGTTCGGTAATGCCAAATGCGAAACGTAACATTTTACGAGCCATCCGGAAAAATCCAGACGGCTCTTAACGCTTTTGTTCCGTCGCGAGTGCATTTTCCTTTGTCTCTCGAAGGGGAAAAATAATTTTCCTTCTTCTCGCGGTGCGAAGGCGAAGGCGAAAGGGTTTTTAAAGAGATTTTTCGCAGACTCATTAACATGACACGTTAAATCTAATGACACGTCAATCCTCGAACATCCGTTTTAATTTGTGCTTACTTATTCAAAAAATAAGCGAGAGAGACGGCAGCAGCGGGGGAGGTTGCGGGGGGGGGATGCCGCCCCATAATTAATGTTCATGTTTTTATGACGAGGTGCGATAATTAAAGATGAACGAGAAGAAATCGGCAGGCGCAGGGAGAGACTCGAAATATTTTAATTAAATTTAAGCCGTGAGAGATTCGGAATTGATGGTTGCCAAGTGTATTAGGCGAGGAAATTTTAATGAAATATCTCGCCTCGCCCGCGATAAAAAGGTTGACACGTATGAACGATCGGGTTCCAGGCCGGGAATGGAGCAGGAATCCGGGATGCAGATTCTGAATTTCCACTGCCTCCATTATATATAAATGATTTATTACTTTGGAGAAGTTGGCAATGCACTTGTCGGGTTAATCGAAAAGCGGGTGATTTCCAGCGGCAGGCGCACCCCCGGGTTCGCTGCGGCAAGGTGAAAATCGTTCGGATTTTCGGGCGTGCGACCGCGCTGCCGGATGCGCCGACAGGAATTTTGGATCTTCCGCGAGATGATTCCATGCCCTTTTGCTGTTTTCCGTCGGCGTGCCCGACGCGAAGAACCGGCTGGAACCTCCCGATCCATCTCGCCTTCGTGCACTTCTCCGGGAATTCGCTTAATTAAAAAATTACTTTTTCCGCCTTCCGTTTATTCAAATTAAATTTTTCTCCTCTTTTTTTTTTTTTTTTGTTCCAAGTCGTGTGTTTTAACCTGGAAGAGATAACGAAGAAGAAAGCAATTTTTTAGGAGAACCCTCTGCGGAGAGCTGCGGGTAGCCTCCGCGGGGCTGCTGCAGGATTTTCCTTCGAGAAATCTTCCCCGAAAGCAAATTTTCGCCAAACGCAGGGATGAAAACCATTTTTACGCCCCGGAAATTGATGCATCTTACGTAATAAACAAAATGATTTCAAATCTCACGGAAGGAAAGAGAAAAAAAAATATTTTGGCGGAATCGCGTAAGATTTGCGCCCTCGGCAAAAGGAAAATTAACATTTTATCTGGATCGCGGAATTCGGAACGTAAGTGCTGAGGGAAATTTCGGCAGGATTTTCCCGCGTCTCCTCGAAAGTTCGAGAGGCTGCCCCGATTCTGGAAAAAAAAAAGGATGCAGAACAATCGGTTCCCATAATGGTTAATTAATTAATTAATTATTTTCTCTCGATTGCTGCACGTGAATGGTACGGTGAAGCTCCGAAGCGCTTTTTCTTTGGGATGGGACAATGAAGATTGAAATTTGGACGCTCCATTTGATAACCTGCTGAGATTCTATTTGGTAATTTTTCTTCCTTAGCTTCATTACCCCAGTGAATAAAAAGAATTTACATTTTCATGCATTTCAAGCTGTTTTACACCGTTGTTAAATAAAATTATACGATCGATTAATTAAACTCGGAAAGTCGCAAAATTAATGAAAGAAATCGAATTTTTCGGGGGGGGGGAAAAAAATAAATAAAACGTAAAAAATTTCATATTAATAAATATTTTTTTTTTAATTTTTTTCTCTGCTTGGATGTCACATGCTGAAGGTGCCACCTTCTTCAAGATTCAGGAAGTAAAATTAAATGGAAACTGCTGTCGTGGCCTTTTTTTTTCGTTCTTGCGACGGTTGTGCTGACGGTGGTCTTCGGTTCTGCCAGTTCGCGTTCGCAATGCTTGAGAATATTCGGGAGCAGAATCGGTTCGCGGCCGATTTTCTTGGTGATTTTCCCAATTTCGACTTTCGGAATTTTTTTCACGATTTCCAACACTGGGACGTTTAAAAACCCAACAGGTTTTGCAGATCTTAAATAAAAATAGTTCCCTTTGAGCCTTTTAATTGGCATGATCAGTTCGGTAATTCGCATTAGCTTTGCAAACCCTTTTCATGTTGGAAATAAATTCAGTTGGGTCGTTTCGTTTTAATAACATGTTCGAACGGCCGCAAGTACCACCGAAGTGTAAAATTATAATCTGTGCCGGCGAGGTATTTGAAACCAAAAAAGTCTCATTGAAAAATTTGTTTTTTTTCGTCGCTGATGCTCCTCCAAAGCGGAAGAGGACCGAGGAGGGCCGGAAGGGCGTTCGGAACGGCGGCAGAGCCTCCGTTTTTCCGAGTCGCAAGCTCGTTCCCCGTCCGCGTCCGGATCCTTTTCCGAGCGCGCGCGCGTGCACCCTCACGTCGGCGAAACGAGTGCCAGATGGCTGGAAGGTTCCCCGACGGTGCGGCACAACAAAAGCCTGCCTCGTTTTGTAGAACCCTCGAGAAGCAAGAGGGGCTGCGGTGCCTCCTCGAGCCGGACCCGCTGGAGGTTTCGACGTGCTTAGCGAGACCCCGACCGGGCGGAGAACCGTAGATTCGGAACGGGGAAAATCTCTTAACATAATTTTTGTGACAGATGCTAGCCGGGAATGAGAAGAACACCCGGGTTTCGAGCGGTCAGTTTTGCTGCTGGTTTGGGCGACGCTGACGCCCCGTAAATCCGATCGCAACTCGAAAAAAATTTTGCTGCGGAGGATGTCCGAAGCAATTTACCCACTGCCTTTTTCGAACGGCTCTTTCAAAAACCGACGACTGTCGCACATTTTGAAAACCGGCGGAATGAGCGAAAAGCAATCGAAATTAAAAAGGTGCGAAGGAACACGATTCGCAATTTAAGTTTCGTTCCCGGACACAACTGCGATGCCGAGTGTTAAAATCGCGGCTCTCTGCCACGGATAATTTTTAAAATGAAAATATAAACATAATTTCAATTAAGCTAAATATTAAATTTAGTTATTGGAACTTGCGGATGCGATGTTCGCTCAAAAAATTTTCATTTAACCGTAATAAATATTCCTAATATTTTATGACGTCTGTTTTGGAAAAGTTAACACAAAATCATTTTTCTTTACCTAACCGATTGAGCCCTCACAAAAATCATATTTTTCTTCATTTCAAGAGTCGTTTTTTATGTTTATTTGATATTTCGAAGTATTTCCATATTAAAGATGATAAATCGGTAATCGAAACGCTTTTTCAGACATCGGCAGTTTAACTTTCTAGACGATTTTTTTTTTTTTTTTTGCAATATATTTGTAATAAATAAAATTTTAATATGCGGTAAAATAATGAACGTATATAAAGTTTATTGGAGGAAATACTAAGATGCGATGTTTTTTCAAGAGACACGCACGTACAGACAAAACTCATGATAATTTGCAAAGGTTGACTGCACGGTTTTTCGTTCGTGTGATACGGTGATGCATTTTCATTAGTATTCGTTCATGTACTGTGCAACGACATAATCCATATTAGGGAGGGCATTGCGATGGTTTGCTCAGGGAGTACAAATCACTGTTCATACTGCTGAAACACAATTTATTGTGCCAATCTAAGTCTTTATTCTCTCATTCGCTCGTTTTGAAAATATATACGTGAGTAAATATTAATAACGTCGATCCTTTTTAATTGCCCTTGTCTTTTTAGGTGAAAAAAAAAAAAAATAATGAATAATTCCTTGCATTTGCTGCCCTGAAGTCGGCGCCAAAAATGAGAAGAAAAACAGTAAAACTCACTGTAAATAAGAGTGAAATTTTGAAACCTAAATGGGTACTTTCTTAAATCCACCCCGGTGAAAAGTTAAAATTATACCCGATCGGTCAAGACGGTGCGAGGCAAATGAATATCGTATGTTATAGATTTCAAAATAAGTATTAAAGTTTTGCAGAGCTTGCAGCTTATTAATAAAGCTCCATAAATGAATTTTGGTGAAATTTCCGTTGAACTTTCTTATTTAAAAAATAAGAATGTACCGAAGAATTATACTTCAGCAAATTACGGGTATTTTAGATACGACTTGACTCGAGAGGAAGTTCAACGGTGAATTTCAGATTTCATTCCATCTTTTAATTTTATACACCGATTATTCACATTCAGAATTGAAACTATTACTGCGAACAATAATATTATTCTGCACGTTGCCTTTGTGCTAAATTTCTTTTCTTGATGGAAGCGATTTACCAACCATATTCAGTAATACATTTTGCAAGAGAAATATATAATTGTTAAGTGTAACCTTAGGCAATAATTTTCCGCATAGTTGCAAGTTCTCACGCACACCTTCTTGTAGCAGGAGAATGAAAAATACTCGCTTTGATTAAAGATAATTCGTTTTAATGTAGTTTGGTACAACTTTGCTAAATGTAAGCAACTAAAACACGAATGGGGCCTTGCCGGATTCGACCGCTGCTTTATCCGCTTGCATTAAAAACACGAGTCGCCGGGCCGCGAAGAACTGGCCCTCGCGGACGTTGCTGCCCGTCGCAGAGCGGTTCGAGGTGCGCAACCCGGGAATCGCGCTAAATTTGTGGAGTTTTCCAGCGATGGAGTGGCCGACGAAAGCAGAAAGTTAGTTTGCCCCGCGGACTTCGGCAACTTCACCTGTGTATTTTGGGAATTGAGACGTCGATGGATGAACCGAGAAAACTGATTAGTATGAATCCTTACCCCCGGGAATGCTTGGACTGCCTCGAAGGGCAGCCCTGCACCCGGGCAATTTGGTTCCGAGTCGAATTTCCCGTGAATGCAAATTTTCTTCTTCGCTTAAAAATTTCCACGGCAACTTCCGAAGCAGAGGAGGCCGGGTCTTGATTTGAAAAGAAATTTCGTTTCGCCACAGAAGCAAATCGCTTCCGAGCCAACCTTCGAAAAAGTAAGCAATAAAAGGTTTCCTATTTATGAATCGACAGTTCGGAAATGCCACCGACGCCGAGGAGCTACCTGAAAATCCTTCGCGCATCCAATGCGGAAAAATGTTTCTCGCGGGGGCGGCAGGAGGAAGAGAGAAACACTTCCCGCGGGGAGGCAGCTTACGACAGAAAGAAAAATTAATCTGCCGGAATATATGAAACAATTTGAGAGGAAAGGCCATGCGTGATCCGGAAGAGGAAGCTTTAACGCCAAGTTTCCCGAAAACTGTCCAAGACGATTTAAGAGATGAGGATTAGATATGAAAATTTCCTACAGCTAATTGGTCACGAAAGCATTTGTTATCTGCGGCAATATCTACAAAGGTAGTTGCGACGGTGAATCCCGGGCTTATTTTTCTTGATTGCAACATAAAAATATCCACTTCGGGTGCAATAAAACTTGAAATGTGGCCATTATACCTGCGGAAAAAAATTACAGTTTGGAGGCGAAGCAAGCATGAATCGCATTCTTGCGATGCCGGATAAATTAAATGCAAATATAAATTTTTCGCGATTGCGTCGATGATCCAAATGCCTCCCATGCGGTTCTGGTGCTGAAACGCAGTTTGCCGGCTAAGGAGGATTCTTCGTCGCATCGAATTTCCCTCCAGTCTCGAATCAATCAAAAATAACAACGGCAGAAATTTGTGGCGAGAGCCTTTCGCGTGCTGCTGCGGCTCGGTGCTGGGCGAGTACTCACCGATGATGTTCAGTCTTATTTTGTGATTCTTCGTCTGGGACTTCTTGAAGTCAACTCTGCAGCGGTAGTCGCCCTCGTCAGATTCTTCGACGTTCTCTATGCTCAGGGTGGCCGGTTCCGTGATGGTTCGGAAGTAGGCTCTGCCCTCGAGGATCTCTTCGTCCTTCCAGTGCGTGGCCTGCTCCGAAAGTTTGCCCCTGCTGTCGTAGCTGCAAAGTTAAAATAAAGTTATTAATTGAGGTAATTTTCACGTCTCATCTGAAGCTCAAAAACAAAGCGGTTTCTTCGTTTCAGGTTTTCACCCCCAGCGTATGTATTCTTTGTTTGCTCAATGTTTTTGCACAGGTTCGGATACGTTTGACAAACTTTTCGGGGTTGTAATGGTCCGAAATCGGCGCAAACGTTTAGAGATTCTCCTTTCGCCTCTTAATCATAATCTTCGCTTTGGTATTGTTTTAAAAGTTTTGAGATTAAAACTTTTTGAATGTCAGTTCTTAAATAAAACTAACGAAATCTGGGGAAGTGCATGATTCGCATGAGTAATGGCTTTTCCTGTAGAATTTGAGAATATTAAAAAAATCGGAATGTGCAAGGTGAAAAATTTTTTAATCAAAATTTTAAATGAATTTCTCCTTAAATTTAGTCTATCATTTCAAGCCTTTCGCAAATCCTTAATTAATTTTATTCTATGAGCCATTCCCCGAGATCATTTTTTCATTAAATGCTTAATAAATTGGAAGGTGGTTTCGGTTTAGATAGAAGTTCAATTTAGGGTATATTTTTCACGGAGGACCAACAAAAAATTATTGATGTGTTCAAAGGTACTTGCAAAACATTCGCAAATTTTGCGTGCAACATAATAATTGAAAGCATTTGTTAGTTATGCTACAAATTCAAGCCTTTTACACTGAAACACGATTATATTGTATTTTGAGAGTGATCAGATAATGATCTAGAAAGAAGTGTAAAAGAACAAAAGCTGCATTTTGTAACGAATTCTTCGACGAAAAAGTAATATTACGAAAGCATTAAAATTTAATCTCATGGATTAATGTTGATTTCCACGTGGTTGAAACTAACATTTTTGAAATTTTGTTATTTCTCTTGGTAATTCTCATAGATTTACTTACAACCTTTCAAATTTTTTTTTTTTTTTTATCAAACTGACATAAAATTAACCTTCATACATAATGAATAAATAATATCGTTAAAACTAATAAAATGTTATAATTATAATTAAATCCCAAAAATTAAAAATCATATAATAATTAAGATTGCATTTAAGACAAATAAATATGTATATACCTGATATATATATATATATAGCCACGGCGCAATGCGTAATACTTAATCCGCGGGGGTTTTTATTTTAATACAAGAAATATGAAAAAACAATTATTTCTGGTAATAAATTTCAGAAATGAGGAAGAATATTCTTACTTTACAAGTTATACAACCAAGTTTTATAAAGCATCAAAACTTTTAAATCTTTCATCCTAACCCAGAGGAATATAAACACTGAAAATCTCATTCAGCAAAAGTTTTAGTTTCACATTTCAAAATGATTAGAATAATATTGTATTAACTGATTATTGTTAACAAGAAGTCTTCAATATAAAAATTTAAATGCAAAATGACAGTAAAACAATTTTCTTTAACAATAAGAGGAAGACGACGCTTTTCTTGTGATTTCCCCCGTCTGCAGTGCCTTTTCCTAAAGTTTCCCGCATAGAATTTCCGGAATGCAGTGTTATTTATTTTATTTAAAACCATTATATTACTTATAATGAGAAAAGGGAATGAATATTTTCTGGGATTTTTTTTCTCTGTTCTTGAAAAAGTTATTTGGCAATGAAAGGATTCCGACGCCTTGTACTCAAACGTCTCTTCACAAACTGTTTGGCAAGCTAAATGGCGTATGGAGCGATTTTCAAAAAATTCTGACACCCCTTCACCCCCCCCCCCCCAAAATCTCTTATTATTCCGGTGGCGGCTCGTCGAAGATTTTCCGTCTCTCTGCATGTTAAAAAGATTACGAAATTCCTAAGCCCCACACTTTTTCTTAAAATGCGCATCGGAAAAAGTAGACAAAATAGTGATGGAATTGGAGTTAATGAGGGTTAGCAGACATATCAGGGAAAGCATGCATATAATAACGAGTGTTAAAAAGGTTATCATTTCAAAAGCTTTTCACTTCGGTGCCATTCAAAAGGAGAGCAAAAATCGCAAGTAAATAGCATGATTTTTGATCGAATCGTGTTTTTGCTGATTTTACGTTTGAAAAAGAGGCGAAATTTTTTAATATCATTGAAAAATTCAAGGCAAATGCAAGCCGAAGTGGATCACATCTCATTTAACTTACTTTGCCATTAATAATAATGTGTCATTTAACTGAAGAAGATCGCATAAACGATGATTCTCATTGATTTTTCTTTAATTGTAAAAATGGCCTCGCGTGTGAAACATTGGAAAAAAAAAAAAAAAAGATGCGGAATTTTATTTTAAAAATATCACAATCAAAATTAAGCGTAAGAACTTTTAAGCGTCCAGTAATTTCCACCGTCAAAACAAGCAGAACCTATCCGGAAAATAAATTTCCAGCACATTCGCCGATATAAGCTGAAAAATTACATCCCTGATTTTACCAAGTGTTGAAAGGAGAAAAATGCAATTGAGTTTAGTAAGATACACATGGGGATGAAAGCAATCTCCATCCCTTTCTGAGGGCAACGGAAAATGATTGAGACAAATGGCGGCATCAGAGCTGAGATCGATCGACAGATCGGGATGTCATCCCGTGAGGACTGCAGAAAAAGAGCCGGTAGGACGTTGGAGGAGAGCTGCGGAAGGTGGTACGTCAGGTACGATTTATAATGAATCTTTTTATGGAACGTTTTGCACTGTAAAAATAAATCGAAATCAAAAATAAAAGTGAAAAAACTTACGTGTGTTTCGATTAAAAACGATTTGTTTCAAGCTCTGAAACGTATTGATATTCTTCGTAATTCGATGCGGTGTGTTATTACACAATTTACATTGTTCATTATTTGATATTACGTTTTTCAAGTGGCGCATGAAAATATACTTTCGCGGTTAATATTCGCACCTCAAAAGTCAAAGCATCGGAGCTCTAAATTTATGTAATCACCTATTATTATACATCGATGTAATTGAATACGTCAAATCGCTGCGCATTGTTGTTTTGCACCGATTTTAAAATAATAAAATTTAGGCAATTCGTAATAATTGCAAAAAACGGCGGAACACGGAACCGGACCGCAGCAGAAAATCTAAATAAAATGGGATCACTTCATTAATATCCCATTGAAGAAAGGCTCTTTGCGGGAAGTTCAACCCCTCGCAGCCCCCGTCGAATGCTCAAAATAATTGCAGGGCTCCCGGTCTAAAGGGGGATGATTACGCACGAAAAACCGCACCCGTTTATTTCAGGATCATTTCGGCCAATCGGCTCCTTGTAAAATTTCCGCTCGTTTCTCCGTGTCCGCTCCCCATGTCTCGGGGGCCGGAAAATGTACGTCCCGCGAGGGTGATTCCGTAAGTTTATCAATGAAAATTTTCACGCGTTGCATGCGTCTGCGCAACGTACGCGCGCTGTTGGAATATATGCGCCGGGCAGGTTTCGAATCCGTCATCGACACTAACAACAATCGTGGATTGAAAAAGCTCCTGCGAGATGTTAATCCCGCGAAATCTCGGAACGCTCGACCCCAGGCTTTGGTACCCATTCGGCGCTGTCGCCGGGACGAGGAATAGCAAGGTGATGCCTTTTGGAAATTTGACGAGCTTTTCATCTTGCCGGAAGTTGTTTTTCCAAGCGATATGGTTTTCGGGCTCCGTTTCCAAATTGGGAAAGCCTCTTATTCCTGAAGCATCGTGCATAAGCCCCTTCTTCCCCGCATTAAAATGTAATATGTGCCACGCGTAAAGTTTACATATCATATTATTCACGTTCACGAGCGGAAATGATTCTTCGGAAACGCTGTTTTATACACAATCGGCTCCGATAACATTAAGGAAGTTTCGGAGGCAATTGAAAATCGAGATTCGAAACATCTCGTTCACCTTCGACCGGAAAGAATATGAAAATGTAGAAGAGTAATTCATAATCTTCCATTACATCTCGATATGGAAATCAACATTTTACATTTTATAAATGTTTCCGTATATAAATGATTGACGCAATGGATCCGCGCTCCACAGGCATATTTGGACGTATCATTGAACAGGAAAATCCCGAACGCTTATATTTATATGTACATATATATATATATATAAATATATTGTAACCATTATATATTTCGGTAATAAAAATAGAAATATCGTAATTCTTTTTAAAAGCCCTCATTCTCCCATTTCGAAAAGGGCTCCCTTTCTTATCCGTAACGCAGTGCACTGCCTTTTTTTAGGTTATTTTCTGGAGAAAAGTTTTCATATAACGTGTCAGTTACTTGTTAATATTTTTCCTTCTTTCGTGATTTTTTTTCACGTCCGGCGAAACAGCGTCCGGACCCGGGCGTTTCGATCTGCGGCGCAGACCTCTTTGTTTCTCGAAAAATGATCCAGCAAGATGCCGATTCCGGGGCGCGAGGAAGCTGCATTTGCCCCCGTGGCAACCTCGAATCTAATTTATCCTCCGTCGCATTGCCCGAACGAAGAACCTTTAACTCCATTTCCCTGAGATTTCCCATAAGATGGAGCCCTTAATCAATTTTTCCCCGTTCTTGGGCGAGCCCAAGAAAAAAAAAAAATTCCTCAGACTCCTTCTCGAATTGATTTCTTCCCGAAACGACTTCCGCGCAATCGTTTGCCGCGGAGGTTTCCCTCTCGGGCCGCGGCAAAAGGAATTTCCGGTCTTTTGGAACTTCTTCGCGGTGCCCCTTCGGGAAAAAACCGGGAGACGTTTCCGCAACCGCGGAGCTGGACGGGTCGGCGCGAGGCAAAAGCAAAGCGCTTCCAACAGCAAACTTCGTTTTTGCGCCGGATGAGGCACACGACGTAAAACATACTTTCTAGACTTAAAACTTAATTTCGCCGACGCCGATTGCAGTCGGGCGACATCTTGCCAGAATCGTTGATTTGTGTTTCTGCTCGACATCTGTTTCTTATTGTTTTCTTCTAATATTCCCCCGGCACATTTGGGTTTTCCCAGTGAAACACCATTTTTTGGACCCCTTTCCGCATCTTCGAGCCCATTACAAAGATGTGAATTTTAATTGATCGGGTCTTTCTACAGAAATATGCTGAAATGTATTTTTATTGGGCGAAAGTTGACGAGACTGAAACGTTCTTCCCAGGCCCTTAGGAAGCGCTGGGACTTTTGCCTCTCGGACAGCACAATAATTCATCGCTCAAACGTTAAGTAATGCATGCGACAAAGAAACATGCTCTTGAATAGGATTATGCACAGTCTCTGCGCTTAACCAGCGGCATAAATCTGTTCTTGTCACAAGCGCAAACATCATTTTTCTACCATCGCACTTGAAATAAATGTTTTCCAAAAGATAAAAAAAAAAAAAAAAAAAAAAAATTCCAGTTTTTTACCTGCGAAAGAAAAAGCTGCGAAGGCAAGCCGGATTTGAGTACTTGAGATAAGTTCCAGATAATATTCCGGAAAAATTACAGATTACACATGAATCGGAAGCCGGAGCCAACCGGAGTTTTTACCCGCCGAACAGTCAGGTTGATATCGCGCAAGGAACGCCAGAAACAATTCAGCACATTTCGGTCTTTCGGCAGAAATTCACCGTATGCGAGGGCTTCAGAACGGGGCCGAAACTTAGAATAAATTATTCACGGAATTTGAATGAAAATGAATTCGTGAAGTGGGCCGAAAAACTGCGGGAATACCTTCCAGGGGCAAAAACTGAAACTATTCCGAAAATTCGACGCCGGGAAAAACTGTTGCGCGGAAAAGCAAAAGCCGTCGCCGGAAAAGCCGAAAAAAAAAAAAAAAAAAAAAGGAAACGGAGGGAAAAGTGTCTCGCAGTTAATGGAACGCCTTTCGGAGGGAAACACTTATTCCATTTTGCCCGGAACGAAGGCCCCCCCCCGACGAAGAAGGAGAAAAATATCAAATTTTTTACAAAAAATCGAACCACTTTCGGGTACAATTTCGCGAAACGTGTGAAATTTTCCGCAGCATCTATTTCTCTGTCGGTGATTTTGGGATTGCCGATAAGGCGTCTGATTTATTTTTAATTTTATGGTCCCGGGAATAAACATGCGGCGGGGAAAATTTTCGCATTAATAGCCGGAGGGGAAAATTTTTGCAAAATTGATAAGGACCGTCGCGGGGTTTTCCGCGGAGGCTGCGGCCGCGCAAGCTCCTTCCATCAATTAAATTGATTAAATCTTGGCCTAAGGCCAGTCGGGACCCGAAACCTTTCCAGCCCCTTTCAGCTATCTCCAGAGCGCTTCCTCCGGTCTGGATGCTTCCAGAAATCATAATTTATTGAGTCGTCAAACCTTGCATGGGAAATGAGTGTTTCCCCCGTCCCGGATTGGCTTCGATTGCTTACTTGTCCGGTGATTTTCCGTTGCGATAATCTACGAGCCGCCCCGGAGTTTTCATCTTGTTTTCGGGTTTCCCGAACGTTTTGCGCGTTGCGTTTCGCGGGGCGACAGCCCCCGACGGGGCCCCGCGTTTGCAATATGCAAATGCGCTATTTCATCTTAAAATAATCCGCGGGTAATTGAATGGCGGAGAGCTGGCTCCTCTCCGATTTGCATAAGAAATTTCGCAGTTGGAAAATTCGCAAGTTTCGCTTGAATCTTGCGTTACTTGAATCGCTTCCCCCAGCCGTGCGATCATCGGAAGGTAAAGATTACTGCCGGAAGGAAGCGAAACCGTCGGGAAATATACCGAAGATTACACCATACCCGGAACAAACTTTGCATTTCGGCAGGATTGCATTTCGTGGTCGTCGCATATCTGAATATGTATAGCCGGTGATCCTTTTTGAAAAAGATTTTGATTCAAGAGCTTAGCGCCACGGGCAATGTTGTCGGAGATTTCGATAAAGAAAAAAAAAAAAAAATATTTTAAAAGTTCCCAGCGAAAATATTCACGCCATCACTGATATTTCACGGTCAAAAAAGTAAAGCACAAAAAGAAACGCGAAAGATAAAATATAATACAATTTTATAAAAAATTGAAGAGAGAACAGAATGGGAGCAAGAAACTTCGGAGCTTTCCCGAAACAATATTTTTATATTAATAAATACTTTTGGAAAATGGTAAATTTAATTACAGATATGTTTGCACTGAAGTCTGTGAGAATTGCTAAAAGTTTTGGCCGAGCATTTTCTCCTTTAAAATTATAAATTAATTCTGTATCCGAAATAAAAAAATTTCTAAATGTCAGAATTCGTTTCTTGCGCTTTTAAAACAAAAAAAAAGCAAAGCTTTTAATTGTAAAAATAAGAGATTACCCTTTTTATTCGTGCGATTTATATGAAGAGAATCCGCAATTTGCCGTTACAGAATAACATATTCGGTAAATATTTTATAGAATCTCACGGCATCACACGCAAAAATACGCATCTTGGGCCTTGTTTTCCAGCTTCGCATTAATTGGAAATTGCAATTTTTATTTCACCAAGGCAAACGGTCGCTTTTATCTGTAAAACACGGAATCGCTGACTTTTGCTCTCGGAAAAATTTCTATAACAAATAAACCGTTTTTCCAGGTGCGGTTTCAACAGCTAAAAACACCGCGCAATAGGGGAAGACTCAGACGGGGTAAAAATAAATTGCTGTAAAGCCCGGAAAAAATTTTCTGCGATTTATTTGGGCGACGACTGCCACGCTAAGTAAGACAAGGCGACCGACCGACGCTGTCGGCTGAGGCAATCGCATACTCGATGCGGCGTCGACTCCGGACGCATCCACCGTCGCTTATTTCAGCGGTGGCGCACACGCCGGACAATTTGCGCGAGGAAGCCACGGGCGCACAATGCCGCTTTTGGAAATGTGGTTCCTCGGATGATCGCTTTCCATAACGAATGATCTGCGAAAGAAGGAAGGCTTCTCGCACCTTCTCATCGGTGTTTCCCTTGTAACTTAATCACTCCTGTTGCATTTGAAGTTCTCTCGTCTCACGGTTTCAGCCACCTCTTCGGTCTCTTAAGCGAGCGCAGGTTTTCCCTGTTCCTTTTTCCGATGCTTCCCCGGTTTCGGAGCAAGACGAGAAAAGTCCTTTGTCAGATCGGGAGTCGGCCCTGGCTTTCTGACTCCTCTTTCCGGCGGTTTGCGGCGTCCTTTTTTTTTTTTTTGTTCCGGCCCTCGTTAGTTGCTGAAGTAATTGACGGTAATCCAATTCTCCCCCATCTGGCGAAGTGATGTTTGGGTGTCGCTTGCACAAATCAGCAATTATGGCTCTTCGTTCCTGATTATAATTTGCTCTTCGGACTTGCCCGAAATAAAATTTATAAAAAGAAAAATAGGAAAATTTTCTTCGATTTCTAAATTTTTGTTCGTTTCGTTTTCATTACCGTGATTTACCGTGCACTAAGTCGTGCAGCTATCGCCGCGGGCAGTCAAGCAAAGTGAAGGAAATTTCAGAGTGACCTCTGCTGGAATTGGAATATTTTTGTCTGTTGCAGCCGATAACTTAAACGGCAGCCATTTCGATTTGAGCTTATGCAAAATGCATTTTTTCTGATGTGAAACATATAACTTTAATCATATAACTTTGTGGTGGCTGCCTCGACGCCTTGACGAACTCTTTGTACTTAACAAGGCGCGCTGTGGGCCTGCAGATCAAAGCTCCAGGATTCAATTCATATTCAGTTTCGGCCTGCCTCATACGTGCTCCGACGCTCCTTTTGACTCTCGTCCGTCATCAAATTTGTTGCTTGGGCCGCGTAAATTACATGTGCATGTGTACAATTGCCACCTACGACGTGAAATGAAATAAAATAAATTCTATTTTACCTCGCATATTTAAAAACCGGGCTCTTTAAAAATCATTACGTTATAGTATGTTGTACATTAACTCAATAATTTTGTTAAAAATGAATAAATTCATATCTGAAACAGGCTAACATGTAAAATAAATGGAAATATCAATTAAAAAAGCAAAGCCGTGGAATTTTCATTTTGCTCTAAAAAAATTATATTTTTTTTTTTATATTTGCTCCTAATTTATTACTGCATCTAATTATCATTTTAATATTTTCATAGAGTTATATGATTCCGAATTGAATTTTATATCATACTAAAATTTTAAACTTATTATCATGCAATGTAGCTTTTATTTCGAATCACGGGTTTTTGCGATAGCTTACAAAACCTTTTTTATTTTCACAGTATTGCTTTCTTGTGTGTCTTGAAAATATATTTAATTTCTGAAGCCGAATGCGCTCTTTTGCTAATCCTGTGTTTTCGATTACAATTTCACATTTAGGCATTTCAATTTAACATTTGAAGCAACGTCTTTGATGTTTAGGATACCAAATTTAACTGTTTTAAAATAAGTCCACGTCATCATGTTGTTTCCTTAAATCTCGCCAGATAATAAATTCTTTTTGGGTAGTCTTTTCGTTATATTCCTCTGTTCTTTAAACTCGCATCACAGAAGTAGGAAAACATTTTTCTTTTCTTCACTAATGCTCCTATTAATGTTTTTCATATACAGCCTTTTATTATTTTGTCATAAATTCGTATTTTTATGTAACGATATCCGTTTCGTTCTTTTAAACATTTATTTACATGTTATTGGAATTGATGCAATTTTAACGCATATTCTTCATGTTCCCATAATTTCAGTTTTATTACAGAAATTTTTTCCGTTCTTGTTCTCTACATATGAAGTACTTTTATATCGTTTATTATTCCCAAAGGATTTTTTTTCTTTGTACGCAAGGTCGTGTATCTTTGTTTTCTGAACAATAATTTTGTTGTAGCTCTATTGATCCTTTTCTTAGTTTTTTGAGTTTTAAGTATATTTTTTTTCCATTTTATTTATTCCTTTACTTTAAGTATTTTAATAAAAAATTGTTTGATCATTTCGAAAAGTAAGTAAAAAAATTCATAAATTATGTTAGCTCTATTGTTAGAAATATAGATTTTCGGATACTTAAAATTGAAAAAAAATTTAGGGATTATAAAATTTTTCTGAAATTGTGCATGGCCTGCAAATTGTGTGAAAATAAAAATTTTGTGTGAAGGCAAGGCTGCGATATAAATTTCAAAGATTTTTATGAGTTTTTCTCCGATAAATAAAAAGCTTGAACAAGTGAAGGACTCTTGCAAATTCTAAAAAACAAAATTTACGTCTAAGTAATGGTTAAAAACATTAGTCTGGAATCTCGATGAAAGTCTAAATAAAATGGTAATAATTTTGAAGGTTGAGTTATAATTTATCCCTGCGTAAGATTGTAAAAATGTATCGAACCTTTAATCAGGGTTCTTAATTCAAATTCCTGAATGCACCTAACTAAAATACTCCTTTGCATCGATTGCCGAAACCATTTAAGATGAAAGTTCTATGAAAACCATTTGTATTTATTGTAATCTCCTCTAGACGTTGAAATTTCCGATAGATGCAATAAATAGAAAATATAATGAGGTAAGTTAATATTCATACTGCCAACAGAAACAGTTTCAGATTTAAATTCACGAGGTGCAATGTTGTGAATGGGGAAAACGTCAAAATAAAATAGCAATTAAAAATGTGAGACGGTGTCCATAATCCTGGATAAAGATGCCAAAATTAAATACGGAGCAGAATAATTTTTCACCTCCGCTCTCGTCGTCTATTTTAGCAGCACGCTTAAAAGGGAATCACCATTACTGTAAAGCATGCGAACATAATTCATAATAAAGAAGTTTGAAATAAAAAGGAAAAGTCGGAAAGAAATAGCGCACATGACAGTAATTTCCTGCGAGGTCTAATCTGGCTGATTTATTTCCAAGTGTTTTTGGGCAGTAAAATTCGATAAAACACGATTTGTTGGACAATGGATTAGGAGAGGCCGTCGTTCCAGCAGATGACTCCTTTGGGAGGCTGCGACCACTTTTCAAATGCCCTCCCGGGAACTTTAACGATAATTATAACAAGAAAACCCGCTTGAAGGAGTGGAACGTCTGGAAACCTCTTCGTAAATCGTTGCAGCCTGCAGTTCGCATACGGGAAATGTCCGTGCTGGATCTACTCTCGGTGTGGCAGGTCCATGAAGAATGTCAAGAAAGTATTCCAAGCGGTTCGTAAAGTTTTTCGGGGACCGCGAGGCCGTGGGATGCCGGAAAGGAATCTCGACCGAAAGTCCATCCTAATTCCTCATTCATTTTCATAATGCGAACGGAGATCCCCGGGCGAAAAAAACGATGGAGATCTCCCATTAAGGGGGTCTTAGCGGGAGATCCGACTATAAGAAACGAAACTGGGGAGGTCAGGGTAAGGGATGGAATTAATTTAATCATTTCAAGCTCCTTTAATAAACCAGGACTTTTGCATAATGGTTACAGCAAATTGTAGCAAAAACTAAATGAAAAGCTAAGTGAATTAAACGGAGAGCTCCGCTTCAAACTCCCCGAGCTCTTCTCTTCGTCCGCAGCCGAGAAAAATGAATTTGTATTTGAATTTGTTTCGATTTTAGTTTCCAGCAAGCGAGTCCGCTGTTGGACTCGACCTTCTCCAGCTGCCGTGCCATTCGTCTCGTTTCCCATTCTGGAAACTGTGCGAGGATGAGCGATAGGTGGCTGGTGCGAGCAAAAGGATGCGTGGATCATTGAAATAACATTGGGAAAAGAAACGGATTTAAGTCTGCGCTCCCGGGGAAGGAAACACTTTGTGTAACGCTTTGAAAAGGAACAGCAATTGAAGAAATCTTGGTGAAGAATAAGAGATGAGCGAACGCGTTTTAGCGCGATTTTTCAATCGTCCGCTGTTGATTAAATGCGTCCGGGATTTAAGCATCGATATTATTACGGCTCGATGCTTTGTAAACGCAAAACATTAATGCTTTTTAAATATTACAAAACTGAAATATGTGCTGCCGGGGCATCACTAAAAAAAAATCTGTTAACATCAAATTTTCAGGATTCCTGCTATTTCTTTTCGAGAATTTTGATATCCAACCCGGACATTTTATTGAGAAGAAACGAGCATTGCTCGTTGATATTTCGTCAACGGAAAGATCATTTCAAAGGATTTATTGAACTTTAGATACTCTTTATTTTACCATTTAAACGTGCCGCATCAGAAGTGGGTGAAAAACCTAACAATCGGAAAAATTCAGATGTGCTAATAATGTCGCAGAGAGTCAACGTATAAAATAAGGCGGCAGAGGACTTATTTAAAAAATATTACTTTTTGTAATATCTGAGGAAATAAGCGAGAACCTCCATCATAACGTCTTTATAACGCATAATTTAGTTTTTTAAAATGAAATTTTGGAAAAGTGTACAAAAACTTCTTTTAGAGATTAAAAAAGTAAGCAAGAAGAGACAGCGGTTTAAGTGCTACTTCCAGGTTATTCTAACGAATCAAATTTCTCATATCTACCAGGTATCGCGTTGAATTTTTGAGTTTGTCCGATTGCTTTTTCAGGAGCAAAACTTGCCCGCGAAAACTTTGCACCATCGGATTCCTATTGAATCGAGCGTAATTCGCAACGGGGGCTTAAAACAGGATGCCGAACAAATTCCTTTGAGAATGAAAATGAAGTTAAATACAAGAATGAATAAGGAGATACGTAGTTTGAAGGATGCCTCGGCGACATCGGGAATTAAATGCGAAAAGGAAGACTTTGAAGATAGTTGGAAACTAGCAATAAATAGTCGGAACGAAAGAAGATAGTTGGCAGAATGCGATGAAAAAGAGGCCACGGGAATTGAGACCGAAAAGACTTCTAATTAGTAGCTGGGCTAAGTTGAATCGTTTGGAAGGCGCTTAAACATGTAACAAGAAAGGAAAATCCTGCAGTTCTTTTTCGTCTCGTTCCCATTTTGCGACGCGGAAGGACAGCCAAGAAAATGCGACCAAAAAGTCCGTTCGCGAACGGTGTGGGTGTGCACCCTGGAAGTTTGCCCCACTGAGGCCGGCCCCGATCGCCGAACGTGGAGTAACGCAATTATTTGATTTTGGGATAGACTAAATTAGCAGGGAAGGGCATGCGGAAACGTAAAATATTCAAGAAATGATTTTCCACGGAGAACACTTCTGCAGATGCTAAAGTGACGCATCACATTAAAAATATCAAAGCTTTCAAAATTACTGTTGGGGGTTATGCGCCTTAATTACGCATGGAAAATATCGGCTGAAAATGACGTGACTATGTGCAGGGAATAATTTCAAAAGGTTTAGTAAAATTTATCACCGGAAAACTGGTAAAAAATTACCTTCGGCTAAATAAGACTGACAGAAATGGATGAGTAACTGCAATAACGAAAAAAACATATTTTATTCTGTCAATTAGCTTTATCGTAAAAGAAATTAATTTTGAGGAATTGAAGGTGGGAAAATCAAGGCGAAATTCGCTAAAGCTGGAATGACGGATGGAAGATGCCCCCAAATTGGATTACGTTCGATCTCTCGTCTAAGCGTCCCGTGCACGGAAGTCACTGGAGATATCTGGAAAAAGTAGCTGGAGCAACAAATAAAAGAAGAAAAGATGGAGAGGTTTCCAGAGGGTACTAAGCCCGAAAGAGAAAGGCAGAAACGATAAAAGCTCCGAAACATTAAAGTGAAATGTTGAATTGGTCAAAGGTTTTTCTTTTGCTGTCGGATGAGGGGAGGCTCCCGGCAGCAAAGTTTCTTCATTTCTCGGGAAGAAGATTTATATGCGGAGCTGAAACCTGGACCGAAAATTGCTTCTACAAGATTCCATCCTTTTATCCGGCAATGTTTATACTTTGAGATATTTGAGATGTAACGCCATAATTGCAGCCTCACTCCCGGTGAGGGCGGCCGTGATAGATTGATCCTGCCATGGAAATGCTTTTCCCATTTCCGCACGACGCAAGTTCAGAGCATAAGAAATTACGATTCCACCGGAATCGGAAGCGGAATTTCACGAACGAAACTGACGGAGTAAAAATAAAGTTACACTACTGCAACAGTATATGATTCATCCATTAACAATGGTTACAGTTAAAAATGCAATCCCGACCGCAAAAGGTTGTTAAGCGTCTGCGAAATGAATACATTTTTTAGCAGGAATTTCATTTTCATTACTTCTTTCCAGCAAGTATCGCGCCCAGTTGTCAAAAAAAATTTTTTCCACAATCTTACAATCCTGCGGTCCATGAAGAATTTTGTTGTTGAATATTGGGTTATGAATCCAAAGATAAAACTTAATAGGAATCTGTAAAATTTATCAGAATTATTAAGCGTGTGACATGGACTGAAAGGATATAAGTTATAAATAATTTTATTGCAATTAAATTTCCGCCTTCTTTTAAATAAAATATTTTAAGGTCGTGAAAATCTTAAGCACTTCGTGGATTTCATTATTCATTCACAACAAATAATTAATTAATTGATGATTACAAATATTACTAAGTCATGTACAATTTTATTTACGCAATGTTATTAGGGATATGAAACACGACGCAGCAATACAATATTTATCTGGAAGGAAACCATAAAAACATGAGAAATAAATAAAAGAATATAAAAATAAACGGGAAAATTCACTTTATAAAAAAAAAAAGAAAAATATTATGACCCCAAGTTTGTTTTTGAATTTTACTTCGTAGCTGCGAATTTACATAAACCAGAGTGGATTATTGTATTTTAAAAAAATGTTCATAATTTATACGTATAAAAAAAAAGATAAAAATTGTTTATAATAAAACAAATAAATGTGATTTTCGGTAACTGTTTTGTTGATAATATTATTTAATATAAAGGCTATTTTAATTTTTTGTAGAAATAAATGCTGCCGCAATTGTTAACGTGTAGAGAACTGGGTCACAGGCATTTTTTGTCCCAAGAATTCTGTGGATGAAATTCTTTTTGTTTGTCAAGTTCAATTTTGTTTTTTCCCGACCAATAACACTCTAAACTTTTTACATCTCGCTGATCTCTATCACAGCCAGAGTTTTCTGTATTCTTCACTACCATATGTCGATATTTCAGCTTGCATCCTTCTTGTTCCTTAAGGAACCTCCGATGTTTTTTTTTTTTTTAAAAAGAAAGAAAAAAAAAAAAGATACAAACAAACCAGAGATGAATATACGGCAATAATTAAAGGCGTATAATTTATTAAAATACCCTGAAAGAAAATGTGCAGAGACTCGCTAGCAGAAAGACCATGGGATATTCATCTTCCTTATTTTAATCTTCATATTTTATTAATGCATTATAAAAGAGCATAGAGTCTTAAGTAAGTTTTCCGCTCTCTTTACCTTTCAAAATCTTTCTTTTTTGAGCCATTCAAAAACTGGTTTTGATAAAAGAGAAATCACTCCGCAAAAAAAAAAAAAAAAAAAATATATATATATATATTTGGTAAGTGTATTACAATGCTCATCTAAATGATCTCCAATTGTAAAAAATATTAATCGATCCATAAATAGATATAATAATTGTTCTTTGATCTTAATAAAACGTATTGGGTCAAGCCTTGCACAGTTGATATTCGGAAAAACAATTGGCATTGGCAATAACGACGCTTTGCTGACTATTGAACATGTTGCCAAGAAGCGGTCATTTAATAGTTTTCTAATAATATAATTGTATTATTGAATTTGGGTTATAACAGCATGTAAGAAGTTCAAAATTAAATAAATAAGGACAAATGAGGGATGTGTAAAATCGATTGCCTGACAAATAAAAATAAACCACGTGCACTTTTCATATAATTCTTTTTACAAAGAATACAGATGAGAAAAAATTTAAATGTAATTCGTCCGTGTCATAAAGAAAAATCTTATAATGACGATTCTCTTTAGGCTGGTAGAATTTCAATTCACGATGAGTTTCTTTAAACGAGCAACCTCTCCAAAAGGATGCATGCGATAGTTACGGGGCGAGGCACATACCAAAAAATGCGAAAGTCCTTGCCTTTCATGCGTTATCCAGTTTGAAAACAGGAAATTAAAAGTTTTTCCTATGCATTTTTCACAGGAAAACCAAGTCGGTTTTCCCTTTATTATTGCAACCTCCGAAAACCGTCTCAAAGTCTTTATTAGCGGATTGCAGGTCTTCAGCAATTGCTTCTCATTTGAAGCGGTTGTCGAGGAATTGTTAAAAAAAAGGAAAAAGAAAAAAGAGGAAAGTAAATGGGGCCAAGAAGATTGCGGACATAAAAGGAAAATCGAGTGAAAATGGAATGAAGGTAAACCCATGAAGAAGGTCCGAGGTTGAAAAGGTTCGATCGAGCTCGGTCTGTTGGGGAACCCTCAGCCTGAGGAGGGACTTTCCGTCAGAAACTGAGGAATTGCAGGTAATAAGGAAAACCAACATTTGCGGAGATTCAACCACTCAAAGTGACTTTAATGTATATAAAAATAACGTGTTATCAAGCGAGGTCAGGTTTGAAAAATTATACATATTTATAAAACTGCATAAATTTAAATTAACGTTAATAGTTGTATCAGCCATGTCATTTTGCATATACGTATTATTTGCGTTTAATAAATATCTGTACAATATTAGCAATAACTTTTCGAATTACGAATTGTGTTATAATGAAAGTAGAATTTCAGTCGAATTTTTCAATTTAATGAAATTTTAGTTCCTTTACCGCGGACTTTGAAATAAAAAAATTTTTTTCCTTTTAAAGTTTGGATTTTTCATTGATTTATGTTTCTCATTTCTCCAAATATTTTTCGTTCATGAGGATTTATTTTCTGCGTTCTTGTTACATAAAAAAAACATTCAATTTTTAAAGATACATATCATATTTTAAAAATAAACGTCAAATTTTGTTTTTTTTTTTGTTTGTTTTTTTTAATATAAGTGCGAATTTTCGAATTACGTTTTTCACTTTTTGCGTTTCATAGCTCTTTGTTATAATGCGCCTTTAGATGTAAAAAACACTTTTCTTGAGAAACATCTTAAATAAATGAAATAATTAGGAGGTCTCGTTTTATCTATTCATACCAGTGAAAAGAGGAGTTCAGAAATCATCGAAATGAGTACGTATCACATCGTTGAACGTCGTTTAATGAGATGTTAAAATGTTCAGATGGAAAAGGATTTTTTTTTTTTTTTTGGGAGAAGAATTTCCAGAGGAAAGCTAAAAGTGAAGCCGCACCAAGAGTGTGTCATTAAAAAGGAAAAGTGAATGGGTGAAAGATAAAAACTGAAAATGAAATTGAAAGGATCTGGCATTTGGTACTGCGACTAATAAGATGATACTGCGAAAAGAGAATGAAAGGAATGACGATGGTAACGTTGGTTATCGCATGACTTGAAATATGAAAATAAAAAAGAAAACCTGTCTCTTTGTAAAGCTCAATGAAAATGAAAAAATCCGATGATTGCTAATATATCTAAGCGATAATAATAATTAAAAGTTTATATTTAAGAGGCGAAGAAAAATAAAAATGTTCCAGAAAGATGCAAATGACAGAAACCGTATAAGAAATTTTCTGTGTTCTTGGCTAATGAGAAACTGAATTACATTAAGGTCTTTTTGAGAGCGACTTTTCTTTCCTGATTTTTATCTAGTCTTCTGCGGTAAAAAAGGCTGCCTCTGGTATTGTTTGCCTTTTACACCAAGATTTGCATTCCCGGCCACACAATATTTAAATCTCATTTAAACGCTAAGGAGGATGCAAATGAAAGAAACACTTAAAAATAAAATGAAAATTTAGTTAATTCGATAGGACGAAAAAAAAAAAATTCAGATTTTCTGCTATCAAATTATATTGCTAACCAATAGCCTAGAAAATTTTTATAAACATCATTTGCATAAAAGATTATGTAGCAACTATATTTTTGCGAAAAAGCAAGGGAAAACCAGTGAATGCGGGGAATTATGTTCTTCTAAAAGAGAATTTTACTTAAAAATTACGGCATCATATTTCATAGTTTATTTGCCATACAAAAGTACGGTCTTGAAAATTATACATTTTTACAACTTGTTTGCAACGAAATTAATGTGTAATTTTAACGGTTAAATATTTCAAAATAAAAAACTTTAAAATTAATAGTAATTATACGAGAATGAACATGTAGATTACAGTTAGAATTCGTCCGTAATCGTTGTCGTAATAATATTACAGAATCAGACAATTGTCTGTGTTAAATGTCAATAATTTTAACTGCCTTTTAGACCTTTCTAAAGAATCACTATAATAACATTACATACAATTGTTTACTTCTGGCAATGGTGACAATTGAATTCCCGAGAGCTATTGGCACAAAGCGTATCAGCTTTCGTAATCAATAATTTATTTATTTGGAAAATATGTCAGTTGAACAAGATTTACAGGTAAAATTCGTCTATGTACCTATTGGATTCGATAAAACTATTGCGAATTAGGCATTAAATGGCACTGAACGAAGGCAGAAACACTGAGTATTGAGGCAACAAGTCGCATTCATTTTTTTTTTTTTTTGTGGCACTAATGCTATCGTCTTGTTTAACACTTAAGAAAGATGTAAAGCTGACAATCAGAAGATATATTGAGTCAAATAAATTCTAAAAAAATCACGACAAAAAATTTCGATATTTTACAAGTGAATTAATTTTGGTAAAAGGAAATTTTCCGTAAATGTCTCATTCGCAAAGATTGCACCCGATGTATGATAAGCGAGAACGGATTTGTTATCTATCTTCCCTTAGTGGCATGGCATATTGTTTTTGCGGATATAAAATAATTAGCATTTGCGAGTATTGCGGAAAGACTAAGAGATCGATTATATCAATCCAGCCGAATAGTTTATGGTGATGATTAACGTCTAAAGGTAAGAGTCCCACGTTGTAAGGCGAATCCTCATCGACGCCTTAAAAGACGACTTTTTCCTCCAGAGCTTCAATTTTTCGCTGCAAATTTCCTTTGCCCAAGGAACAGTTAAGAATCTTACGTTGTTAAATATTCTTCGTTTCGCGAAGATCTTTGCAAAACTTCTAAGCCTCTCACCTGAGTAAAAATTCACTTTTCAGAGAAAAGTAAAATGACATTTATTCCTTAATTAGTCGTTATCTTACTTGGATAAAAATCCTGCTATCGTTATAGCGTTGAGCATCGCGAGACTCTCAAATATAACATAGAACAAAATTCAATTCAAACTTTGACGTTCTTAATGAAGTCAAGACCATTATTTGCATTTCTTACCCACAGATTATGAAGTTTTTTTTTTTTTACTGAAAACGCCATTCCGAAAGTTTTGGTCAGAATTAAAATGTGTAGTACATTTTAATTAAAAATAGGGTGATGAAAACCTTTTTAAATGTTTTTAAATATTCATAGTAGAAAAAGAATTTTTTAACTTCTTTCATAATTCTTTGGTACATCTTTAAAGAAAATCTTTTTTTCTCACTCTTCTCTATTATTTTTACACTAAATTTTTTAACATACCTCATACTTCCTCAAGTACATTTTAAATTTCAAAGTTTTTCTTTTCCTGAAACCAATTTCCGACGATTGTTCCAAACGTCGCTCCATTTTATCGGCAATATTTCTTTACCAATATTTCAGTTGCAAATCTAATAAAGTCATACATAAATGTTATATTTTCATTTTCGTACGTTGTTTTACGGTTGTTGGGTAAAATCTCAATCTAAAATTCTTCAACAAAATAATCATCTCCGCTTATTCTTTGCAGTACTTCAAAATTGAAATGTTAAACATTTTTAATAAAGTTGGGGTATTAAAAATTTGCCAATCTTGTCGCTGACACATTCTATTTAGGAATATTGCTTTTTAATTTTTTGCATACATGTAATCATTCGTGATTACTTAAACAAAACTTGGGCAATTGATTACAGCAAAACGGGTATTTCGGAAATTGATTCGGATATCCCATTATAATATTTACGTAATAATTTCTAACCTAATAGATTTTTTATAGTGGAGAAAATAAATCCGGAATTCGTTTACTATTTACCTCTTCCATTAGATTTTTTAATTTTTCGATGATTGCGTTATTTTTTTAGCGAAGTAAATTGTATTGGAGCCATGAAAATGTTTCGCTCGGATGCGGAATTAACCCTTTAATAAATGAAGAAATGTCAAATGATTTTCACGAAGTTCCCTGGACGAGCTGAATTTGAAAACAACAATAATATGGAAAGGATCATCGACCAAAGATCAAAAATAAAATTTTATCAATTTAATGCCGGAAATACATTTTTCCGTAAGGTAAAATTTCTTCTCAGATGAGAAAGTTTTGAAAAATTTTTACCTTTAACCACTGTTTGATTAACATCAGGATGAAAAGTTGGAAAGTTATAAAATATTTAAACGCCTGCCTTTTATAAATATTAAAAAATTAAATAAAAAATTTTTATCGAACAATATTTTGTGCCTTCAAATTGACTGATCCTTTTAAAACGTTTCAGATCTCAAAAAATTTGCGAGTTGTCCCATGAAAATGTTTTATGGCCCACACTGAGCTTAGTTCATTTGCCTCCGAAATGCCGGGCAAATTCATTTACTTCTATTAAAGATTTTACATCGAACATCAAAGAGACTTTGCTCCGAGATGGGTTAATTATTAAAATGTTCCGAACGCAAAATCCGCCGCTTAAGCGTATTCTTCATTCATCTGTCGGTGTATGAAAAAGCAATAAACTCCGACTTCAGACAGTACACATGATGAAGGCGGTATAAGATATGATCGAAGCAAAATTTCGCCATCTATCTGACAGGCTTTTCAAGTACCCAGAGAGAACTGCCAACCGTTTTGAAGTGCAGGCGAACTTTTATCTTCGCTTGTTGTCTTGGGAAAAGTGAAATTATGTTTTTCTTTGCTGTTTCCAAACGACGAAAGTCAGACGTCCTGATCAAAAACTTCCCAGATATGACGGTGCATTCGTATTGGCAAGTTTTTTGAATTGAAGCTGTTTTTCTTCCCTGCCCCCCCCCCCCCCAATAACTTGAAATTTTTAAAACCTTTTTGCGCGGTGCAAATGATGCAGAAAATGTAAAAGCCGTGAAGGAAGGATGATGTTTTTGGTGGAAATAAAAGCTGCAATGAAAACATCGATACAAAATTTATGTATAACGATTAGGGGTTTTGTACAACGTTCTTGGAGATTTTCAGGTTAACTGCGGCGATTGACACGTGGACCCATCCACATGATATTATAAGATATTGCCACGGTGTGGTTCTTTCCTTTGAGAAACTTCTGCAGGGAAAAGGTTTCGAGTGAGCTGCCCGTTTGTTTGTTAAAAAAAAAAAAAGTTACTGAAAATATTTATTCGGTATAAATAATTTATGGGTAAATTTTGGTTAGCCCTGCGAAAATCTATAAAATTTCACCCGAATTAAGAAAAAAAAATCGTCTTTATATTTCAAAGCACTTAAGGGCTCACCTCTTATAATCAGGCCCGGAAAAAATTTTAATGAATTTCCAGATATCGAATTTTTTGGAGTTTATCGAAATTTTAATTTGCTGCAGCGGAGCCTTTTTACTCTTCCCTTTGCTCGGAAAAAGCCTCCGCTTTCGCAAAACTTTCCGAACCCCGGCAAAGTCTTCCCTCTAAGGCTTTTTATATTTAAAAAAAAAAAAAAAGTTTCTGGTTTTCGCCTGAAAAAGCTCCCTCTCCTCCGTTCTGCTCTGCATCAAAAGAAAGCTTTATTTGATCTCAGGAAGCGTATCGCTCAAGAAGATAATTGTTACCTCTGCCAACCATGTCGGAATACTTTACCAGTTTGATGTATTTGTGCATGAAGATATAAAATTGCACAAAAATCAAGGCGAAGGATCCGTTTTCCCGAAGGGAGGGGGTGGGATTGTTGCTAAATGCTTTTCTTTTACCGGTTAATGCTTTTAATTTTTCCGCGAGTCCGGAGAGTGAAAAAAATTTTTGAAATGATTAAAACCGTTCAAAATGCATCGTTCGATCAAGGAATCGGTAACCTAACCGAATTGTTTTTGAGGAAAAAAACTAATATTGCACAAGTAGCTTTTAGTAGGAGCAGTTGATTTTTACGACGTTGCAATTTAAGTTTACTTATAAAGAGATGCGGGACAAAAAGAAGACTTAAGATAAAGGGGTGGAACAAGGGTAAAAATTACGTGTTTTCTAAAGCCAGAATGAATTAGAAATAGATGGCCGATCTCACGACAACTGCGTAGAGTATCTTTCCAGCTCCACATGGCAGCGGTGGATATTTTTAAGTAAACTTATTAAGTGTTTGGAAAATCTTGAGGATGAATATTTTTCTTTGGAATATTTAAGAGCTTTAAAATCACATCGATGTAAGGATGAAGAAAAACAAAGTTTGGAGTAATGTGTTTTTCCACTTCGAACTTGTTCGAGGAGTGAAATGTAACTGATTTTGATAAGCGCAATGGCCCAGAAATATTGATAGCGCATTAAAAAGGATGAATTTAGATGAAACCGATGAGGCGATGAGAACAGCACTTCGAGATGGCAAAAGGAATTCGTAGGTGTAAAAATTGCGCCAAATCGACGTTTGCGGCCGCACACGTCTAATCCCACGTGCCCGTCCAAAGAAGCTTTTGCCGGGGGCAATTTGGCGAAAAATTTTTTGCTCCGTTTTACCTTTTCTTGCCGCTTAATTGGTTATTAGAGCATTTTTCGCTGTAATAAGCGATATCTCAAAAATCAAAAATTTATGGTGCACGATCAAAAAGTTAAGCACTTGGCTTCACGCGAATGTTTCTGCAATTTGCGCTTAATTTGCTATCGATGCCGTTTAATCCTTTTCTAAATGCATCCATATTTGCATTATTTATATCAAATTTTCATTTCTGCACGGTTCTCCGAAGCGAGCGTGCACAGTGCACACGGTCGACTCACTGTCAAAAGTTTGGGCAACGAATTTGAGTGATGAATAAAATCGGTTAAGAAGCCTCAAATTGTTCTTAATGTACTGGAGCAGAGTCAAAAACTGCGATCCTTGTTTGCGTTTCATTTTCTGACGTTGTTCGGCTTTGGAGAAGGATTCTGCAATATCCACGATCAAAGCGCGGAATATTATTTGTTTCCTTTTATTTGAAATCTAAATTTCGTGAAAACGGATCGGTTGCAGGCATATCCAAATTTAAATTTATCCTCTCTCCGAGGAAGAGCGAATGTGCTCTTGCACATCTCATCCGCAGAAGTTAATTTGCTCTCGCATAATTTCACATGTTTTGAGAATGAATAATCGCATAATTTGGAACATGGGAGAGGAGCGATTTGAAACGTTTTTCGGAAAATCAAAAAATTCCTTTCCCATTTCTGATTGGTGTCGCTTGATAAAGTTATCTCAGCGCTTGCCCTGGGCTTTTTCATTGATGCTAAATTAATTTAATGCCTTCCTGAAAGAAATTCAGCGCAATCGCGACGCTTTTACGGTGCCGACAAAAGAAAAATCTAAAAGCGGATTCGGTCACGACCACGTTCACTTTTGCGAGCTGCGACGTGTGGAGCGAGAAATTCAAAGGTATCAAGGCAAAGGAAGCCTTTTTTTTTATTTTTGTTTTTCCCAATCCCCTCCAAGCGGGCGGTGAGTGCGAGCGGTCCGTCGTGTGAAACCGAATTTAACGTTTCCCCGCAAAAAAATAATGCTTGCCGGGCGTTTTTCTATTCGGAAATGCTTTGCCGCAGAAAAAATTAAAAAGCGTTCGGCGAACGATTTCGAAATTAATTTTTCCCAACGTGATTTTCCCGATTTAACACGACGCGGGATGCTCTGGCGGAGTGCAGATACGCCGCGAGATTTATCCTTCTTCGATGGGAAATCCGCGGCCAATAACTGGATGTGTCAGTTGCACTTTTGACGGCGGCCAACAGCACCGGGGCGGTGAGGCTCTTGCAAGTTACCTGTCGGCACGGATTATTTCCCGAGCTTTTGAATTAAAAGCTCCCGGAGCGGCAATTTCTTGGGGACGAACGCCCGGGGAAATCGCCCCTTGAAAAGACGGGAGAGAATCTGCCATGCGAAACAATAAAAATTCTTTCCTTTTTGAAAATAAATAATTTCAATTAAGACTATGAATTTATATAAGGAGATGGAAAGTGAATTAGAAATTTAATTTTCTATTTAGAAACAGGGAGTAGTAACTGACATTAAAAATTTGAGGCAAGGAGGAGAAGCCAAGGCACGTGGAATTAGAAGAGCAAAGAAACGTTTCTATGGCCGTGCAAAACTCGACAGCACTCATTATCTTCCGTTTTAATTACCTTTTTCTTACTCTCATTCTCTGCAAATGTACACTACTTTGTGCAAGTCAAACATAATTAGCAACCATTTCTTATTCCCGTGCCGTCTGCTTAAGGTTCTGCCACTTCTTGGGAAAGTCCGCATCTGCTGCCGCGGCAAAGTTATTGCTCTCACTCTTAGTTTAGCAGATTTTGTCTTTGACAAATAATTTCCGCTCAATAAAAAGGCTCCTCAGCAGTGGCACTCGTACGTCGTGCCGGAGATAAATTCAATTTCAAACTCCGTTAATTCCCTGCCTCCATCCAGTTATTATGTGAAACTTTGTAATTGCATTTGGTTGGCCCATAAAAACATTTGGACTTCTTAAATGATATTGTCTCCCGGACGGAAGTCTTTCAGAATGAGTTAAATTTATGGGAAAAAAGCGATTCGAGTTGAGCCTCCGAAAGGAGGTAATTTTCCGGCGACGCACTCGTGAACGGCAGATTGATTTTCGCGTTTGTATAAATTAATTCGCTAAACTGGGAAATTCGTGTCGACAATGCAGTTTTTGGATTTCCCGAGATGCAACTTCCGCCGCAACTGCAAGGCGTCGCAGCTTAATTTCCTCCCGGTCTGGTTTCCTTTCGTCCCCTTTGACCACCCCTGAATTCATACCCCAGACGTATCCATTACCCTCGCTCCTTTGCCTTTTTCTTTGATCTTTCGCAGGTTTTGAATCTTACGATCTTAAATCATCTTATTTCAATGATATTTTTCCCTTTTTGTTATCGAACACCGTTTATTCTTTTCTTTTAATAAAAGAAATCTTCTTCCGTCGTCCCGAAATCCGTTTCGAAAGCGTTGAGGCGAGCTTTGGAACAGATTGCAATGCTTTAAGGGATGCTCCGCTCTGATGGGAAAATATCACCGAGTGAATGCCCGCTCTTTCTCGGAGCCATCATTACTTTATTTCCTTGTATTTAACCGACTAAATGCAATGGATTTTTACCTAAATGTTATCGGGCATTCCTCCGGATTCCGCCGAAAGCATCAGGTATCATCTAGAATGCGATCCTGTTTTCCATCGAAATTTCATTCGGTGAATTTGTCAAAAGTTACCAATCAAAATTTTTCTGTAACTTTGCTTTCTTTGCTGAACAAACAAACGCAACCATTTTCATGTTCATCGAACGGACTGTCTTTTTGAAATAAATGCCGTGCCCCGACTTTTGGCTGCTTGCCCTGCTCTTGTATATCCTCAAATACCACCGAAAGTAATATCCTAATGGCATGCTCCTCTATAAATTTTATTTCGATTCTTAATCACCTCTATTTCAAACTTTTATTCGTGATTATTTGCAGATAAATCTGTTCCCATTAAATATTATAATTTTTCCCACAAACATATCCTTTTCCTTCTCTCGTTTCTTGACAAGAATTTAATTTTGGCTAGCAGCTAAACTTTTTTTAATGCCTCCACGATTTAACTGTCGTTCAGATACAAATTCTTGACTATTTAAGCGATGTTGCGGAAAAAACTAATATGCTGCATCTATCCAAAACTTAAATGTTTCTGATATTTTTCAAAGAGGTGCAACGACTGAAAATATTAAGGAAGTGCTGATTTACTGGTTGAGTCCTCGGTCGAAAGAGATACGAAACCAAAATAGATACAAGAATGATTCACACCATTTCATTATTATGTAGTATTAATGCAAAACGCGTCTGTTTAGAAAAGGAAGAATTATGGTACGAAAAGTATTTAAGCGGAGCACGATTGTCCGTGTATTAACGGTAGAGAAATTATCTTATTAGCTGTCAACCGGTTTTGAAATTTTGCTCTTTTTACATCATGAAATACACGGATTTTTTTTATATAATAATGGCATATCACATATCCGATTCATAACAAAATTTTGATTCACGAGAATGTATCACAATCACTTCGGCATCTCATTCATTTTAGAATCTGAAATATTATAAGAGATTTTCCTAGCGCTGTAGCTAGTCGCAATAGCATGAAACTACATCTTTGGAACAAGGTATCGTTATTTTAATGGACAAAAATACTACTGAAAACTATGATCGTGAAGACAGAGAAAAAGCTTTAAATGAGTAAGTTCATAGGCCTTTTTCCGTGGTCATAAAAATTGTAAATAAAGCGCTTTTTTGAAAAATTCAAATCTAAACTTTTTTCAGTCATTTAATTTGGCTCCATCCGCCACAGATCAAGCATATGGACGAAAATTGTTCTTGATAAAGCTTAAAATTTTCCTTGTTTAACATTCTTCGGCTTTGCGCAAACCTTCCCCCGAAAGTTATCTGTATTAGAAAAAGATCTTAATGATATAATTTTCATGTTACAATCGTACCGGTCTCCGTTTCACAAAAAAATCACCGTGTATTAGTGCTGTGATGTTTATTTCTCTTGAGGGCATCGGCTCGCTTATTTTCGCTTTAAAAAAATAAGGCTTCTACGTAAAATCGAATTTTGTTTTTACTTACCGTGTGAGCATTAAATAAATCTCTTCCATTCCATGACATATACCTCCCGGTAACCATTTTTGAAATACATACATTCTAAACAAATGTAACTTTCTCCGTGATTGCCCTTAGCGTTCACCGTTTTCAGTGTTTTCTGTGGGAAAGATTAATAATGGCAATTTTTTCGTCATCACTTGCGCTGCTTTTGATGCCCACTTATGCAATGTGAACTTCTCCTATTCGACAGGAAGCCAAACCAATTTATTAGCATTTCTGCCTCTTTTACCAAATCTGCACTCATCCAGCAAGTCATTTGAGCTATTATTTTCCTCGTGAAAATGAGACGGAATTATTTTCGTCTAACTGACGGCAAGGCTCCGATTGCCAAACGAATTTCGAGATTTTGTCGCGAGCAGAAAAGTTAGTGAATGCGTTATTCTCTGATAGGTTCTCCAGGAGAGCTTGTCCAGAGAAATCTTTGACGACACTCACCCCCTTTCCAGCCCCATCACGAAAATCGGGGTGTAAAACTTAGAAATTATGGATTCTGAAACTCGCGTCTTACTGATCGACTGCCGTGCGCACCAAGCTGCGGAATTGCTGATATTGAATTTGTCGGAAGTGGTAAATTTCTTTGCATTCACTCATGCAATTATGTTACTTATTGAGACGGACCAATATTTTGGATTGGAAATATCGCGATGATAGCAAAAAAGTTTGGCAACAACATCGCCGTGCGTGGACTCAACCCAGAAATGACAGAAATCAGATGAAATTATACCATTTGTAAGAGTGTTAGTATACTAACGTTATGCTTTACTGAATGCATTATAACGGTTATGCTATCTGAATATGTATTATTCATACTGGAACATTTGCATGATCTGCTTAAGCTGCTCGCTCAAGAACTCCTTGATGAAGAGATCTATTTTCTATTTAATTCTGCATGAAGTGGCAGCGAGTTAAAATTCATATTTTTCCATTTTATTTGCTTTTCTAAATTTTTACCCACGAAATCAATGTACAAGTTGGATTCGGTTACTTTAACTTTGGGCCGAAGAATGGATTTAGAATAATGTATTATAAACCGGTAACATTCTTCGGATTATTCCCATCATTTGTGATAAACTCTCGAGCTGCACAAACGAAGGACCAGGTATTCAGTGGACGCAAGGCGAGAAGTAATATCTGACGAAGAAATTTTGCCGAACACATTAAAGGCCTCAGCTTTTAACCGCGCTGTAAAGTTCGGAAGCAGCAAATAGCAAATTCCTATCTGCAGTGCAAGATTTCACAACTCGCCAAACTTCATTGAAACGCAAGCAAAATAATTAAGGGCGAGTAATGAACAAAATGCAAAATTCGCTCGAAAGGTGTTAAACTGATGAAATGTTAGTTTGCTTTACTTTAAAGCTCGGATTTCGTGCCAGCCAAAAAACATTATCGAAATAATTATGGATTCTTTTTCTGAGGTTTCAGTTCTGACACATTCACGAGGACGGACTGCCGCACATGTTTCGGACAAGCTGATGTTCGTGTCGGGCGGTGATCGCGGCGGAGACGCTTCGCCCGGCCAAAACCGATGCGAGGCAAGCTTCCGATCAAATGCAGGGAACTGACGGGGGTGACCGTGCAAACCGAGCCGCATCGTCGCACGAGCTTCCGCAGATGGTCGATATGCCGGAAGGAAAAAGGCGCAGCAGTCCGTCCGCAAACTGCAGCAGGGAAGGACGAGGATTGCGTCTGGACGGGCTCTCGTACCTGTCGCCTTGTGATTGTTCCGTCCACCGGAAGAATTCCGATCAACAGCCATCGTGATGCACTCATTTTCCGGGACGAAACACACACTGCGATAACTTTCAAAATTGCTCGGGAAGTTAAATAAAAACAACTGTAACGAAGGGAGCTGCCGCCGCGTTTTCAAGCTCTCCCTTTGCTTTTTTTTTTTTTTTTTTCGAAAGGCGTTTTGAAGATTTGATGCTGTTGGACATCCTTTGCGGACATTCGCCGCGGGGAAAAGTTCATAACTCAGGGAATTTTTCCAACGGAATGACAATTTCCCGGCCGGCCGCATTACGAAAAACAAGAACGTCAAAGCCCATTTCAAACGATCATGCAAACTTTATATTTTTCGATTTTTCTGTCTTATCCCGCGATATCTCATTCCCAGAAAGCTTTCCGAATCGGAAATTAAAAATCCTTCCAGAAAAAAATGATGTTGCAGAGAGTGTGTAGGCAAAACTGCGTGCAAACTTTCCGCGATAGCTTTGTTCGCTTTTCTTTATCTCCTTGGGGGCGCGAAACTCATTTAACATTTTTCCGCAGCAGATGAAACTCCCAATCGAAATTAGAGGAGTCGACACAATGAAGGCAAACCTAAATGCGACGTTAGTTCCGATGCGTAGGGTGATGTCTCATTTCGCAGCCCGAAACAGTACAAAATGACTATTGACCTCTGGAGTCACCGCTTTTGCTTTGGCAGGGAAATAGAAATATCTTGCTGCTAAGAACTCCTGCCATTTCCCTTGCCGCGAAGCCAATAACGGCGTCTGCTTTTAAATTTTTAGTTAAAAAAGAAAAAATATTTTTAAGCAATCAGAATATCAATCACAGATCATAGTTATGGCCGTTGGTGGAAAAAGTTGGCGGAATTTACAACTGTCATTGTCTTGTGCACCCTTGGCCACGGTCGATGGAGAAGCAGGTCTTGAGCCCTTTCCGAGCGCACCATTAGCTTTGGTGATGCAGCTTCGAGATGTTGGCAACGGATCTTTGCAACGGGCCGAAATTCGAGGCAGGGTTTTGAAATTTCCCATTCCTTTTTCCGAGATTAAAATTATGCTGAACAAGATGTTGTTTATCCGGGAAAATATTTAAGAACCGAGAGTTGCAATATGGAAAATTGAAAAGAAGGAACGCGGAGGAACTACAACGTATTCTCCAACAGGTTCTCCTTTTCCCATGTGAATAATCTGTTTTTCTTCCTCAGTAATTCCATCTTGTTCTTGTACAGGTCAAAATCAAATTCAGTTTTTTCGTAGCATTTATTTATATTTGTCAACTGACGAGTTATTTCATCCGTTTCCTTCAAAATCGGCCTCAATATGAAAAACTTCCGCTCCTGCTGCAGATAATGCCATCTTTCCTCCAGATTCTTTTTCTTTTGCCGGTAGTCCTCCTCGAATCTCCTCTCCAACTTTTGGGCTTTTGCATTGTGCATTTCCAGCTGGGCCATTTTATTCTGAATTTTCTTCCTCACTTTTCGCAGTGTCTTCGCCTTGTTGTAGAGTTGGTCGTCCAGGTCGGACCTTAGACTGGCCAATTTCTCCTCTTCTTTCTTGTGCCTTTCCGTCACTTCCATCAGATCTTCCGTCAGCACATTTTGCCTCAGTTCCTCGGCCGCCGTTTTCTTCTTCAGATCGTCGAGGATCATTTCCTGTTGATTTTGAACGTCGACCAGGGCCCGAATTTCCGCGTTGTGTCTCTCCTTTTCTTCGTGCAGTTTCAGCTCCGTTTCGTTTATGTTGTTGTGCATCTCCTCAAGCTTTGCCTGGAGGTATATTTCTTTCTGCGTTAAATCCTTGAACTCTTTAAACATCTTTCTTCTAGCCTTCATTTTCGAGCTATTTTGCTTTTATTTATAAAGAAAACTGAAGATGTTACACTTATTAATTTTGAATTTTAATGTTTCCAAACAAGCAGATAGAAAAGTTTCTTCATTTTATTTTTTACATCTCTTTCAGCAAAATCTTTCCTTTTTGGCAGCAAAATATCAAAGGAAAAGAGGAATATTTTTGCTTATTGCAATATTTAGACTCGGGGTATTTCAAAAGTGGTTTTCGTTAATCATTCATAAAAGAATCATTTAAAAGCGAGAAAAAGCTTTTAGAAAATTTTTCAAGTAAAAAATTGAAGAAAAAATTGCTGCAAACTTTATTGTTCTATGTCAAATCTTGCTTTTTATCAGGGGAATAAATTTTATTTTTGGGTCTTGAAGGAATTAATTTCATTGTATTAGCGACGGAGTTGATGAACAATAAATTCTTTATGTTTAAACCAAATTAACCCTTTCATACGGAAAAAGACAGATTGAGCGAAAGGCATTTAATTGCAAAGATTTAAGTAATCCTTATGACTAAAATGTCGAAGTTTTATGAGGAAAACAAGCAATTTAGAAATCGAAGCACTGAGACCAAATGAAAAGAGCAAGGAAATATCTTTTTGTATGACCGAAAAGCCTGAGGAAAAATAAGATGAAATTAATAATATTTAAAAGCTTAATAAAACGACACTTTCATTCGGTGCCATTGTTTTCATTCGACCAGGATACAATTAATGTGTATTTTAGGAACGATACATACCTCAAGAAAATTTGATAAATATACTCCAGTAACATATGCCATTCGTTTAATTGTGTCATAAAAAAGAATTACATTAAAGAAAGACAATTGGCAGAGATAAAAAATTCATGGTGGCAGAAGTCAATGAGTGGATTCAGTCTTACTCTGGGCTTAGAGATTTGCTCATGAAGAGAGTCTGCTTGGTGCGGGAATATGGGAATGCTAACGAAAAAGAGATTAAATCTCAAGCACCAGTATAAGGCAAAGGAGAATTTCTAAAAGCGGGGATTTTTATACAAACATAATTCATATGAATAAAATAAGGATGTCTCTGATATGGAAGAGAGGGTTTTTACGTGGTTTCAATCATCGAGGCTGCTCTCTATTCACTCGGTGCAGGGCAAATGTTCCGAGCTACAAGTGCAGACGCCGGAATATTCCTTATCCCGACTTCTGCCGGGCAGATTTATTCACCGTGCAATACTAGCATATAACCAACAAATAGTCGTAATAAAGTTCTCGTCTTCTCTGACAAATCCTCAACAAGTCAGGAAGAACTCATTTGCTAGGAAAATGCGGTGTTTAGCATGAAAAACTCTTTTCCCATATTTTATTGCCCCCTTTCCGAAAAAGCCCAAGATAAGATCGGATTTCGTTTTTCTATATTCCCAAATACGTTACACCATTAACTTAAATTTAAGGTTTTTATACGAATTATGATGTTTTTATAAGGAAAATTCATCTCCTGCTTTTTTTTTTTTTTTTTGGCATCTTGAAATTCTTCCCTTTCTCCTGGCGAAGGAGATTAATTTTCAGGTGTTTAAGCAATGCGGCAATTTTAAAGATCCAAGAAATAACGATGCCCTGAAAAGTAGACAATATCTTTGATTGAGAATCTCCTTGATGAATAAGTTATTTTTTTGTTTTGAATAATTAACAAGTGGTACAATCGTTTGCGGTGATAAAAAAAACAACTAGAATTTATTTGCAAGTGCGTGTATTTTAAAACAGCAAAATTTTTCTTGCCGATTCGAATTCGAAGTTTGGTTCAAACCGTCTCTGTATCCCGCCGAGAGGGAAAATATAACACACTAATAAAAGAAATTAAGTATAATCTTCTGAACATAAAATTTCAAAAGTAATTATAAGAGGAGCATTAATATTAAAAAAAAAAAAAAATGATCGAATTATTGATTGAGGTTCAGTCTTTTTTCAAAGCAAGGCTTGAAGCCTGAGAACTAATCCTGACTTTCCTTGCCAAAGGACCTTTCCATAAGTTCATTAATTCCTTTCATTAATTCAATTCATTTAAGCCATTCTGTGAAGGCAGTCAATTCCGCATTTTCTCATAATATCATTTTCTAACCGCAATGTGCCGCCTGCACCAATTCAAAAGTTTTATAAACTCATTTTTAACGGGAGTGTCAAAATTTCCCAAAAATTCTTGCGAGCTGCGGGAAAAAGACGGTAAAATTTGATTTGTATTGCTCTATTAATAAAACATTATGCAGCAGTGCAAAACCTTTTGGCTGGGGCCCGACAGTGGAGTGCGTTAACAAGAGGAAAGCGGAATCTTCCGGATAAAATTATGAATCGGAAAAGTTTAAAAAATTAATTCGGGCCTCCTTGATATATATTCAGGGAACGTACGAAAAAACAAAAATCAAAAAAAAAAAAAAAAAAAAAGAAGAGAAGAAGGAAGAAAAACATTTCCCCACTGGGAAAATCTAATAAAGTTCATGAATCTTTCGTAAGAATATTATTTCACTCTGCAGGGTGGATATTATAAAATTTGTTTTTGATGCGAAATAACATCAGCGGCAAAGGGGAGCTGTGCCAGTAGGACCTGGAATCCAAAAGGACGCGGAAAGCATCAAAACAAACCGGCGGTGGTGCAACGGCAGAAGAATGCTTTCCGATATTGCAAACCGCAGCCTTTCTCGTGAGTCAATACTTTGAGAGATGCACGTGAAAATACATTTCGGTATATTAATTTTTATGCGATCCAGTCAGCGATCACCGCAAGAAGTATTTCCTTTTCCGTTTTCGTGGCAGTTCCCTTGGAAGGAACCCCCGAATTGGTTTTCTCTTTGGGAAAACGGAAATTGTTCTTGCAACCTGGGAGAAAAACTTCGCTTCCCGATGTTCCTACACGATTAGGTTGTGTAATTCTTATGAGCGGAAAGGAAAATTCAAATATTAATACTCTTCGATTTGGGAAAATTTAATTTTCTCTCCTGACCAAAGGCGAAGGTTCGACCAAGGTCTCAAAAGAGATGCGCTAAAACGATTTAGGGTTTTTTTTTTTTTTTGAGAGATAAAAAAACACCAAACTTAAGCAACTTGTTAAGTGCCACACGTTGAAGGCAAATTTTAAATAAATATCCCATGATAATAGTTTTCACCTTTATTCAGAACATTTCTGCGACTAATAATTATCGAAAAAATTTATAACGTAGCGTTTCTTGGATTTTCAGACGTTGGACAATCAAATGCTGGCTAAAGGATCTCGATTCACTTAAAAGGATTCAGTTCAGGATATTTGAAGCTGTATTCGGACATCCATGACGTTGCGTCGTACAAATCACATGAGAGTGATTGGTAAATGTAAGAAATTGCTGTAGTTTACATTTTAGTGTTTTAAAAGCATTTCAACAAATCTAAAGAAATAATATTTCGATAAATGGAAGGATTTTTTACCTCCCGCGTTAAACTGTTTTCCTTATCGAATAATTTTTTTGGGGAATTTTACTTGAGGAAAGTAAGACTTTGATCGATGAAATCTGTTAGCCTGCATAACTCGATTGAACAAATAGTAAATTTGCCTCTTAACATATATATATATATATATAAATTGTACGTTTTGCAGGATGAAGGGTTCACAGTCTTGTAAGAAAAGGCTCCTGGTGTTAGATTAAAAAAAAAAAAATGTCAGGAGATACGTTAAATAGAACCCAGTTTTAATTTAAAGGTACCAAAAATATGTAAAAATGTTTAAATATTAATAATTACGAGTTCAGTTTACAAATACATATTTAATATATTAAATGCGAATTAAATTTAGATTCGATACCGTAATTCTGATGGGTTTTTCTTCACAAAAATTATGACAAAGTAAATGTAATGGAAAATTCGCATTAACGGAAAATATTTTTCGTTCCAAAAATACTTCTTGGGAAGGGATACATGATACCAATTCGGGCTTTTGTCTGCATTTTGGAATTTGCTAAGCAGCATTTAAATTCGTATTCCGGTTTGTTCCACATGCCTCAAATTCTTCGCGAAAAGATGAAAACCTTTAATTCCATTGTCGGTTTCCGTTCGTTTTTCTAAACATTTCGCACAGCAAATAATCTGGAAGGTTGGAGAAATAAATGGTGCGGTGAAACTTTTAACTTGGGGAAAAAAAAAAAAAAATAAGTGGAAAGTTCATCTTTTTGGATCAAATATATTAACTTGATTTACAATGGTTTCCGCTATTGAACTTTTTTTTTTCCGGAACCGAAACTGATGGATGTCTTATTGACGGTAAAGCTATCTCGTCTTTTCCCGATTTCATTCATCAGAGCGTATGCATTCAGTTGGCTTAAAACTGAAATGCAAAAAGGAAGTGGATATATCATAAGATATTGTTCAGAAGGAGAAATATTTTGACAATTTTACGGACGCTCTTTTTTTATGGTTTTTCATCTTGCCATAATTCTTAATTCGACATTGTTTTAATGTGCAAAAATCGAGAATATATATAAAATCGCTTGTATAAAAAAATCATGCGAATCACTGAGCAAAGTAAATTAAGTTTGTCTTCTTGAATTAACCAGAAGTGGGATGCAATGGAAAAAAAAGTAAAAAAATTAGATCAAAAACTTTAATTCAACATACTTTTAGATTACTTTTAATTGCGTGTGACGCATGATTACAGGTAAAGTTACAGAAATTCTACTATTACGGCGTACAAATGGTTCCAGTGAAAGCTAAAACCATACCTGTATATCGGAGTCATTTCATCCTTATACCAAACAACTAAAATCACGGAGTCGCCTTCCACTGTGGAAGTGATGTCGCAAGGAAGAGATGCAGACTGTTTTAAAACAGCATGAACCTCCTTTATAGATCCTGGAAAAATAATTAATTTTAATTTTAAACTACACATTTTAGTCAACTCAAATTACGTCTGGTAAGGGTGAAACATTTCCTCTTTTCAGGTAATATACAACTCAAACGGAACTCTTTCTTATTTTCAAAGGATCTGACAATGTAAAATTTTTAAAAAGGCAAACCTAAAACAAATTCCCAGTATTGATAAGTCGTTAGTACTGGCTGGGGCGGCCAAGGCAATATTGTTTCGTAAACTAATTTTCATAATAACCTTTAGGTTCCGAAAGTTATGAAACACGTCTTGTGGAGCATCGCTGCAAACCGAACTCACCGAGAAAATGTTGGTAACTTGTGGACAATTTCGACAGCTTTTCCAAAATAAAAACCGGTCCCCATCTCATCGGATACATCAAAGAAATGAAGCTGCTTCACTGCATGTACTATAATTTCGTTATCTCATCGCAGTGAAGGCAATCGAAAAACTCTGATTAGCAAAGACAGACAAGTCGTAAGATTGGATTTCTCGGCTGTGGATTTGTTTGTTGCGTTATGTTCCGGGCAGAGAACTCCAGATGATGCACAATACATGAAGATTCTCCTCAAAGATATGTCTTTCGAGCCCTTAAAAAGAAAATTTCTGTATCAGAAATTTTCTCCGCTTTTCTCTTTTCATTTGCGACACTGCATCAATCGAGGATAATTAAATTATAGAGCAAAAGCAAGTTTTATATCTCCTGTGGTTATCGCTTTTAGATGTCTCTCAAACTATGTTTCCGCTCTCCCTTTTTTCGATTTTACCTACAGAATATATCATTATCGAAAGTCATTGTTGCTGAAGCCAATATGAAATTAGATAAAATTTTAATTACTTTCCATAATGAGGCACCAATTGTTGTAAGAAAGTGTAGCGGAATTGAGGGAAACGCGGCTGACTTATGGGAACAAAAGAAAATGGAAATTATATTACCCGACTGGGAGGATCTTTTCGATGCAGATATAATTTGGTTAAATTTAGAGGACCTCACGGTCTTCCTAAGACAATAATTTCCGATTTCAACCCCCGACGAGGAGGAGGCAAAATATTCCAAACGCGAAAGAAAAATTCATCGTCCCTTACCTGAATTAGTGGGAGTGCATGCCGCCGATGCCGTTTCGAGTGGAAATACATGTTAACAAAACATTTTCGCCAGATTCGGATGTTTGACTGTGATACATCGCTTTGGCGGACACGTGCACCTCTCCATTTGGAAAGGAAACCCGGGGAAAGAGCAATTTGCGTCAAACGAATCGTGTATGTTTTCATTCAGCGACTGACGACAGGAGGACGGAGACAAAAAAACGAAACGAAATTGGTTGAATATTAATATGATTTTAGAAAATTTTCTCAAAAGGAAGAGAGAAGCAGTTAATAAAGAGTTTTGTTTAGAACGGAGCATCACCGTACGTGAATGTATCGAAAATGGCGATCGTATAGACCGAGGTTTTAGGACTAAATTGAATCTTTTATAAGCAATTCCAAAGGTTATTTAGATTTATTTATTTATTTTTTTTTTTTTCTTTTGGAGGTTTTGATGTGAAGTGAGGAAATGGCAACGGCATCGACTCAAATGTTATTGCGAATTAAAACGTCTCTTTCAACGAAGAAAAGGGAAAATGCCCCGTTTTGGAGCGCAAAACTCGTTCGGGAATATAATTTAAAGGAATCAGTTCGGCCCCGCTGCCTGCAAAAACATTCGGGCGCTTTGGGTGAATTTATGACCCCCAGAGGCCCCATGCTGCCTTATCAAGATAGGCCGGTGATCTTTGTTTTTGGTTTTTCGAAACGTGTTTCCGATTTAATCAGTTTCAGGTTTACTTTTTATTATTTTCCTAAGCGCTTCATTTAATTTAAATCGCTCCAGAAATTTAATACTTTAACTCCCACCACGAATGATAACGCCCTACCAGCGGGGGCCGACTCGAACGGGTGAATAATGTCCAATTAACTTTAGATCAGGATCTAGGCTCGTGAACCCATTTAGATCACTCCGTTCTATTAGTAGATAATGCGCTTTGGATGTCGGAGCTTCCTTTTCTCACGCGTTAAAATTTCTGCCGTACTGATGGTGGTCGCAATCGGATTTCTGATATCGCAATTGGAAAATTTGAAAAACAGCACGCAAAACGCCATGCCTGCCAAACCCTCTTTTCGCAAATTTTGCGCTCGCAGGGTGAGCAAATACCACCATTTAGCCATGCAGCTTCCAGAATCGTCATTTTCACATCTTCTCTAGGGAGGAAAATTAAGAAAGGTTTGAACTGACATTTTGAAACCTGATAATTAAGTCGTGGATAAATCTTACTAATATCTTTGAGGGTGTTGCGATCGCACATAATTTTTTTTTTTTTACAGCAAATAAATTCCCAGTCAAAGGAATTAAGAACGACTAATGCGATAATGCAATCAAATTTAAGATTAACTCATCTCGATTCATATTTTATCAGATTTAGTTGTTCTCTGCAACTTTTATCTCGCATTTAATAAATTCCTTTTTGCGATAATTATGTTTTTTCCCAATCATATAATATTTGAGACGTGCGCAAACTGCACCAAAACGAGTTTTTTTTTATCCGAAATTCTAGCACCCGCATACGGTCAATCACATCAAGAACGATACCGAAGAAACCCATGAAAACTTTTATCAATTAGCACCTCAAAGAGGTAATGTTTTACGTGCTGTCGAAAACTATTTGTATTTTATGTGAATTTTTCACGAACTTTAATAAATTACCAGACGTACCTGCGTCAAATCATATCGCAAACAAATAAACCAGGACGACAGATACAGAAAACATATGTAAAGCTCCGAAACCATAGATCACGTAACAAATGAGTGCAATCTATTTGTCGCAACAGCATACTTCGAAGAGGCGCAATATGGCAAGTAAAATAATCATAACTAATATGAGCTCGCATTGAAGCTCAATCCCGCCACAAGTCTGCTGTGATAGCCTCTCAGAATCAATGTTTTATGGAAAGCAATCGTGGCGAACTATGCGGGGGCATATAATATTGCACCTAAAAAGATATGAATTTGTCAACGGATATAACATTGATGGAACAGAAGAACAAGCTACTAAACGTTGCAGTTCCCGGCGACCAAGAAAATGGAAAAAGCGGGCAAAGCACATCTAATTGGAACGGAAACAAATAAAGCAGGAAACATAAAAATGACGACGTTATGCAGCTCATTATATATACCAATCGCAGATACATCCCGTTCGTTGATGCTACATCTATCCTAACGGCGTCTGCCCGAACGCTTACACGTGCGGATTACGAAAGGGATTATCGTGGAAACGCAGACCGGGAAAATTTGTGGAGCATCAGAAAAGACGGGAAAGCTGATTGGCCACTTTGCAGCACTAACACTTCGAAGATGCAAGACTAAAAATGGGAAGGTTTCAAATTGTGTACGCGAACTATGAAAAGAATTCGAGAATGCGTAAAACTATTTAATAAATTGCAGCAGATTTGTCAAACGGTCCTTTTAAAAAAGAAATTATGTTGGCCAGGATAACCTATGGCTAACTATATTCGTTGCGTTTAACGAGCTTTTCTTATATTCATATCGAAAGTTATTACTGTACGGTTTCCATTACTTTTCCCGATTTATGTACAAGCTTTCCCGAACCGGGAACACGTTAACGCTGACGAAGATGCACAGCAAATTAAGCTAAAAGTAAAACAGCTTGAAAAGGAAGGCGATCAGAATGGTTTAGTGATTAAACTACCATAGAATTAGGGTGAAGCACAAACGCTGCATAAAAGCATACAAGCATGTACAGGTAGGTAGCACAAATCAAATATCGATACTGCATCTTTTATAATTGATAAATATGAAGCAGCATGATTATTGATCTTTTTAAATTGATAATAAAAAAGCATTTCCGTTTAATTGAACGCATTTGAAGGATTATGATAAATTTCGAGTTTATTACGCGAAAAGGACTAATATTGTCGTTTTTCATTCTTCTCCAATTTCAATAGACGTAAAACTCCGTTATTTATTTCCGTGCCGAAAACCAGTTTTGCCAAGGGAACGTGTACATAACCAAAGATTAGTATTTGATATACCGAGAAGTTGGTTTTCAAAAGAGAAATGAGTTCTCGAGAATATTTCATTGTCATAGACTAGATGATGAATGCGCATTTTCCTTGGCAACCCATTTTCCGAGACCATTCTTCGCTTCTTGTTCGCCTCATGTCAACGTCCCATGAATTTCAACGCAATTTCACTGGGAGATAGCTACGTAATTCCCCATATGTCAACATGCCAGCCCTCCGTAAATAACTTCTAGCAGTTTACATATACCTTGAGCGGAATTCCCAAATCTTTCTCGTGGTTACAATAGAGTGTGTGATATTTATCGATTTTTTAATTTTATACCTCATCTTATTTTCGGTTCATCGGTTGTCACCATAATATTTTTTACACGGGATCTGACATCGGAGATAATTTTAGTTCACGAATCTGAATCCAAGCTGCCGGTGGAGTGAACAAAAAAAAAAAAAAAATTCGGACAAATTACAAATTATGTAAGGCAATATTCACGTATTACATTGAAAGGAGCCTTTTTTATTTTTTTTTTTCCAATACCTGCACTCCACTTTGCACGGACGCGAATCGGCGTGATGCTGCTTCGACCAAAATTTTTCTCATTACGCCCTGTCGCCGGGATTACCAACCGTAAAGATTTTACTGAAAGAAAAAAAAAAAAAAGCCCATGCTGCGGCGCCGGACATAAAAAGCTCAACTGCTTTTCAACCTGGGCCGCGGTGCAGCCCAAATGACGACGGACTTTCCTTAAATAATGGAAAACTTCGAGAAAAGCTAAACCCGTTTCCAAAGGCCATCGATTTTAGATCTGACAATTTTCTTTTGCGCCTTCGGGCACTTCACTTTTCGTTTGCACTTAAATTTAGCGTTCGGGGACGAAAATTTAATAAAAACAATTTTATGACCGAAGCGCCCGTTCGTTGCATTTCAAGAAAAAAAAAAAATAATAAAAAATCGCAGCGAGGCGGACCCGATTCGCGTTCCCCGACGAAAGCTCCAAATGGGATTTTGGCGGGATCCGAATTTTGGGTTTCCACCGAGTGCAAATACCTGAGTTTCAGAATTCGAAATTATTTAAGAGAGAGGTTGGTCGTAACTTGTTGCGGAACAAGTGCCGTAAAAGGCCGAAATGATACGTAACTTCCTGCGACTTGCGGTTGTGCCGCTCCGGAGGCTTGGTCTGGCGCATGATCGTTTCTTTAAGCATCCCTCGAGTGGAAAAATCAACCCTTACGAAGATCAGCCCGCAGCGTGCCCCCGAGCACATGGACGCCCATGACTTTCGATTAAATACCATTAAGATACACATTGAGACTTAATTTATCGGACGTTATTGTTGGTGAACGTTATTTTGCGTTCGTGTTTTTAAATCAAATTGGACGCATTTGATTAATTCGAGCATGTCATGTCGAAATATAAGAAACACGTTAAAGTTGACCTCTTACTTAGTTGCATTAATGAGTGTGAGCTCGGTTGAACGTTCTCCCATTAAAATTTGGTCGAGAAAACGGAATGCGGTCTTAAATAATGTGTTTGTACTTAAATGTACAGCATTAAGATTTAATTATGCGATTAATTTTTATTTCCCTGAACGACTCGACTGGAACTGTTTTTTTCATAATTATCACGTTATTTTGCCATCTAATATACCTTCACATACGAAGATAATAAAGTCCAGCAAAATAAAAGTGCTGAGATTATTGTTTGGTGTTATGCTGTGTTTCGCTAACGTCACATTGTAAATTATAATTCGAACAAATTCATATATACATATATATATAGCACAGAATTAGGTGTTCCGAAACAACTTATTATTCAAATCGTCGGAACTAATCAGAAAGCTTTGAAATTTTTTTCCTAAAATATATTCATAGACCAAAAGTAAATAGAAGTCAATCAAGTGAAGATGAATGATTTATAAGGGGATGGCTTATTTTTGATTGTATAGATTCGCATTTGCATTAGGGGATGAAAAAGAGGGAGATTCAACGGTGGAGGTTCATTTTTCGATAAATAATTTAGAAAATGCTTAAAAAATGACGAATTTTTATTTAAAAAATGTGCGTTAGTTACGGGAATTGTACATAGTCTTGATTAGCATAATAATTTTCTTCAATGCCTCCGACATTTTTTTTTTTTTTAAAATTCACCTTCGATTTTTACAAATTTTTGAAGCGTTTATGTGGATAATACGCAGAAGCTTTAAGCAAGTTTTCAGATATTTTTATCTCTTTGTCGATCGTAAGAAGCAACCAACCACTTTTTTTACGACGCAAAGAAAGCAGAAAATCACCTGAAACTCGCATACTGCTGATGGATTTTCTCAAACATTTTTCCGCGCTTCGGAGTTTGAAAAATTAAGTATGATAATAACACGACATTCCAACGTCCCAGGATGCGAGAAATGTTTACTTTGTCAAAGAGAATAAAATCACATCTCCATCTCCATGAGCTGCGGCAGCACTTTAAGCCGAACTGACTTGAGCTCTGCCCGACCGAATGGTCACTTGCCGTTGAACTTGTCATTTAAATAAAGGTAGGTGGAAATGTTTACCAGAAACCATGCAAGAGGCAGCCTTAATGGCGTCGAAGGCGATTTCCACACATTTAGGAAGCATTTTGCATGTTGCACGAGTGGCCGTGGATTGGGGATGGAGGGAGATCGATTTTTATCGCTTCAGCCTTGACATTTGACATTCGAGGGATGGGAGTCGCCACAGCAGCGGCCGCGGCTGCTTCCTTGCTGCGGCTCGCTTAAATGCCCGGACACTGCAGAATTTTTCATCCGCGCTCGATTATGCTGTCGCAGCCGGAGAACGCAGAACTTAGGATTTCCCAAGCGCCGAACGGTTAACGGTTTTTCCCGTTTCCCAATGATTTACAGTTTGGGGCTTTTGTTTGCCGAACAGCAGCCCCTCGCCTGCCTTCGCCGAGTCGAGTGTTCGGCATTTTTATCCGGGTTTCGCTCTTTTGCTCCATCCGCGCCTCCGAAACGCTGGCACGGTTTTCGGACGGTCGTCACAAGTTTGAAATCGGGAGAAATCGTGCTGCCGGGAGATGCTTCCCGCGGCACGGATCCGACCGATGTCATTGTAATTGACCTGTGGGGTTGAAAAAAGAAAACGGAGCAAAGGGGTGGTTTGCGCTTTTGTTTTTTGTCTGCTGCCATCGTAAACTCTGCATTGGAAGCATCGTCCATCGGCCAAGCTCTCTTCGCTCTTCTGCTCAAACCAATTTTCTTTCTGCTTTTTATGGTTGTTAATCTTCGAATCCCAAGGGATCCGAAGCTTTTTCACAATAATCACCCTTGATGATGTCCCATTTTCGTCGGCTGGAAAGTGTACGGTTCCTGTCTCCCAAGAGTATGATACTCCCTTACTTTTTATGTATGCACGAAGCGCGCTTGGGGACTTAAATTGAGGAGTTCGTGTGAGGGTGACAACAACGTTCGAATGGTTTAGATAGAATATATTACTTGTTATAAGTAGCTTGTGCGCGAAATGAAATCTTGAAGTAATTACTTCCATTTGGAAAGGAGAAATAAATAAAAATTTATCTCGCATCAGAAAATGTTTCTCGACATATTTCTTTTGAAAGTTTTTCCGATATCAGCAACAGGATTTAGTTTGTTGTCTAATTTCTTTATAAATTATTTACCGTGTTGTTTTACGAAGTTGCAGAAAATGATTTTTAGCGCAATATTTTTGTTTTCTGCACGATTTATTAGGAAAGAGCGGGCCGCAATTGTCAGATATCGTAAAAGTATTTTTTCACTGAAAAAAATTTTCATATAATTTTAGCTTTTGCTTTTCTTCAGGCATGACTTGAACATTTTGTCGAACGTGGACGGTAGAAAAGGCAAAGGGGGATAAAAAACTCCTGCATTTTTAGCAAGATCTTTGTGCCTTTACAAAAATCCCAGCTTGATCATTGCGATGGAATGCATTAAATCATATTATATTGCTGTTTTTGGTGTTCGATTTTGTTTTCCCTTCTTGTTTCATCCAAAGGATATATTAGTAATAACTACAGTTGGAGAATCACGAACGAAATTTTAAAATTATGGCGGCAAGACACATTCTCTGCATACATATTCAAAATTTGACTCTCAGATGACAGAATTTCTTCTGCCGCACTCCTCTGCATTTCTGCTCCGCAACCGAAGAGATTAATACAACATAAAATAATCAAGTTCGTTCTGCCTTCCCTTACGATTTCTGTCAAAGCCTACGTAATGCGGTTTTTAGAACTTTTTGTTTAAAAGGCAAACGTCAAAAAAATTTCATGCTCAGGAGGACGTGATGTTTCAGTTTTCATCCCGGTTTTGATGACTGCCAGAACGACCGGACCTTAATCGAGATAACCGATATTTACACTTGGAGATAATCAGGTACTGTCTTCCGCTTCGGGAACCGGAAGCAAAGAAAAAAAAAAATAGTAGAAGGAAATCCAAATTGCGATTTTTCTCTCCTCTCCACCAGTTACGTTCGCCTTCTATTTGTGATCCATAATCAAATCGTTTAATGTACAAGAAGGTAAGTTTTCTTGCGAAAAAGAAACTTTTTCCTTCTGAAATAGGAGAAAAATTACGTTTTCTCCCAGGTTACTGTTTCTCGTGGAAAATTAAAAACTTGCCACACTCGTCTTGACACTGGCAGCTTTCGTAAAACAATAACATCAGCGGTTGAACATTTGTAATCGTTCCCAAATGGAAATGCCGTGGAAGCTGGAGAGGTTTAAAGGCTCATGTGGGTCAAAATCGAAACGGGCCTTCAATAGGAAATTGTCATATGTTAATTTTTTCAGTTTTTATCTAAATTTTTCATGCGTGAGCCCGGCATTGCGGAGACTTGCTTTGCATTTTAATTACCTTCTGCGAGCCGTATCATGAGCGACAGAAGTTTACCGACACATCCTTTTGCAGTGCAGCGACAGTTAAGGTTCCGCATCGCTGTGGTCGAGCAAAAAAGCAGACAAGCGACTTGAAGCCCTAATTTATTCTCAGTTTTTTATTTTTGCTGCAGTGCATGCGGAGGAGCAAAACCGCAAATCGCATAATCCATCATTATCGCGGATACTTCCAAGATTTCCCTAAGCAGTTGGTTCATCTCCTGGACGCGTCCGAGGGAATAATCGGGAATTTTTTCGGGAAAGGCGCGAATTTCTTCCTTCTCGAGTTTCGAGTCGCTCTTTCCAAACTGCGGCAGACGGGTAAGGTTCTTCCGTGTCCGTGATCTAGCTCTAATTGCAACGTAAGAAAACGCACACGATGGCTGCGAGGCGGATGGAGGGAAAATGAACTGCATCATCATGCTGATGGGAAACCAGATGCGCGGCACCTCGGCTGGGCAGCACTCGAGTGGGCCTTTTTTCAAAAATTTAGAAACTTGCTGAAATTTCATTATTGCCGGCTGTTTGGAAAATGCGCGATCTGCGTCGAACAGTGTCGACCTGAAATCGGAACTTCTTGACCAAAGCTCCGATCGAGACGCGGGAAAAATCAGTAAAGGGCTGCGTTTATTTTAGATGCTGTTCGGACACCTCCCGATCGCAATATTTTCTCCAGAATAATAGCCCGAGGTACATAATTTACGTATAAAAATGAAAATTTCCACGGGAGGTGCGATAAAAAAGTCATAATTTTCCCCAGCAAAATATTTTTTTCCTTGTTAAAATGCCGCCCTGCTGTAATTCTAAAATTTTCTCATTTCGAACCTTATACAGTTTTTAATGGCCAAGACTCTCCTGCTTTGTCGGGACGCCCGCGATTTGTTTTGCGTGGTGTGGCACCGTGAGAAACGTGCACTGAAGGCAGGAAAAGCTGGGAAAACATTGATCGGTGATGGATTTTCTGGCACGGGAAAATCCCAAAGCATTCGGAAAGATAAACAGATATGCCGATCCCTAACCAACCAGTTAACTTATGACGTTGATATCGAAGGATGCTGGGTAAATGGGAAAAGTTTTCTCTTGGCGGGAGAAAAATTTCATCCTTTCCCATAAATCATGCGATAGGAACTCTAACAGGTTATTTTTCAGGCTTCCTGTCCACGCGAATTTGCCATTTTGCATCGTTTTGGAAGTAAGCAAAAATACATAGATAAAGACGGAATATGCTTTGCCGGCCATCCATCTTCCAATCGTCGGTCCCCGGCAGAGTTTTTTTGTTGCCCTTATCGTTATTTACAAGACAAAGATGTATGATATGCGACATATTGTGCAAGATATTCAACAGCGGTGAAACATTACTTTTGCCCTACGCCTGAGCTCTAAAATCACGAAATAAACGCCCGGATGCTTTCCGTGACGCGCAACGTTGTATTTCGTCTGGAGACAAAACTTTCATGTTTTTAATGGTCCCATTCGAAAGGTAGTTGTGAAAAACCTTTCCCCAAAACCTCAAACCTGTTCCAACCGTAAATCAAAAGCGCCGTTGATTTTTTTTTTTTTTTTAATATTTTATTATTCCTTTCTTTCTTTTTACGACCCAAAATTTATTTCAAGAATCTGACTTTTTAATTGAATAATGCATTAAATTTTTTAACTAATTTGTTTTTCGGTTCAATGAAAGATTCTTATTCGGTGGTAGATTCGCAAGAGAACTAAATACGCGTTGTATTTTATGCTTCTGCAATTATTTACATTAGTTTAGCTTATTGGAAGTTGCTGATCGTTATTGTTGAATTGAAATTATAATAATAATTAGAACAATTACATGGTTTTTTCTTTTAACAAAAAAAAAAAAATAAAAGGTATAATAAATTATTTTAATGTGCTTGCAGTACAATGTGCCCCTAAAAAGAATTTAATTTGAAGTTTTTTTACGTGTCCATTTAGCGTAAGTAAATCGAACGTTAATTAATTTTCAGGGATAACATAATGCACGGAATTGCTTGTCAAGTCTTTGTGCGACGTCAAATTTGAAATAAACTTTTTATTGCATGACCCAAAGATTCTTTGTGAGACTTCGTGCGTAAAAAAGCGGAGAATGACGGTAAAAAGAAGCGTTTTGCTTTCAGCCTGCGCCACTTGAAAATGCGGGGCAAAATTTCGAAAAGGGCATTCGCTCCTAATGGAGTACGCGAAGGGAGCGGGCATCCTTCTCTCCGACAAATTGTTTTCGGGAAAATCCTTCCTTCCGGAAAACTGTCTTTCAGGCACTCTTTTCCTTGGCGAATGGCGGAGCCTCGCGGAGAAGCCGCGGCCTCTTCATCAGCTCCGATTTTAAGGTACGAAGACCAAGCCCTTGGCGTCGCTTGCGGGAAGAAGAAAAGGTTCGTCATGCGAAAAGGTCACGTTCCTGAAAAAGGAGGCACGCGAAATGTCAATTGCGCTCGGACTCTTCTCCAGTTGGCCAAGCGACGCAAAGCGTAAACCGGTAGCAAAAACCGGCGATGGATTTATTTGTTTTCCCATCGGTATCGGGTATCTTGTCCAGCGACGCCTGGAAAAGCGAGGAGCGAATAACATTTTTCGAAAGTTTCCGCCGGGCAATTTTGTGAAATAAATCTTAATTAATCCATTGTTTGAATTTTGATTGACTTATAAAGTTATCACATCTTCTCTCCGTAATAAACTCCACTCGAAATCTAATATTGTTTTTCTCCAGAGAAAAGCATTTGTACCGTCGATCTACTGTACGAAATACGGAAAAGTTGAATTAAGCATGTAATATATTTTTAAATGCAAGAATTTAATAAATTCCAGTTGAGATTCTTCTTTGAATCAGACGGAACTGCCCGAACCGACAATATTAAGCCCTGCATTATTATTTCACCGTACAATACGGTTTTGAAAAGGGGAAAATATTTTACTATGATTGGCTCTGAAAAATATGAAAACTAAAAATGACACCATCTTAAAAGGCAAGGCGAACGGTATTCAAATCATTTTCTTTCAGAAATTGTTTGCTTCCCGATAACCAGTATAATTCATGATGTTTTGTGCGTTGATTTAAATATTATTATTCAATAATCAAAAATGATAATGTAAATTAATTTTTTTTGCAGGTGGCGTAATAAATATCAATGAAACTATATTACATGCGTTAAGTTTTAAAAAAGGCCTATGCAAATGCCACAGCATTTATTTTGCTCTTTCATATCTGAATTATAAGAAAAGCAAATTCGATTTACCCACAGCGAAGAGGTTTCTGTGACTTTATTGCCGCTTCGTAAAAAAGCTCGAGCACGGAGCCCGAAGCCGGGTTTTTGTTTTGTGATTTTTTAACGATCTACCCGGCTGCGTGCCGCGAAAGGTCCCCACGAGGAAGGCACGCGCACTTCTTGCCTTTTTCAGTCCACGGCAGCAATTAATCAATCCCTGGCACACATTTTACCATTGTTTAACCTCCATTGATTTATCATTTCGAGTTCGCTCCTCCGCTTGCCTTCCATCTTTTCGCCTTCCTTCACGAGATTTCGCATCCTGTAATGGTGGCTTTGGGCGTAGCTTTTTTTTCTTTTTTTTCTTTTTTTTTTTTTTATCGAAAAGGGCTTGAATTTCGCCGCTGCCTCCGGCGGTTTTTCCATCCCGAAAACGCGCCACGTCAAATGAAAAGCTCAAAGATCTGCAATTTCCGCGCATTAACCGCTTGTTGTTCGCGTACGGAGCAAAACATTTTTCCCTTCCTGCCACAGCAGGAATTTCAGTTTTCCAGCACGAAAATGCGAAGGAAAAAAAGTGAAAAAAAAAAAAAATAGATGAATAAATGAAGATAATGCTATTTCAGTTATGATTCAATTTCATAGCTTAAATGAATTTTTCAGACTTAAAATGGAATTTATTTAGTTATTGAATTTTACTTTTTTTTTTTTTCTTTCTTTCCTTCCTCCGCCGTGGAAAATTTCTGAGGCTTATTCCGATGCATAAAAAGATACAATTAAGAAAATTTTTCATAAAACTTTAGGCTTATTGGAAAAGAAACAAATCAGCGAAGGCTTTTGTCTTAATATATTTAGGCAAATATATCCCTTATTAGCAGATACGAATAAAATGATTATTCTCTAAATATGTTTAGTTATTAATTATGAACTACAATATTTGACTATTGTAATCAACGTATTATTTTGCACACATTTGCAAAAAGTTGTTAAATTAGAAAGATAACTAAATTTATTCCAAATTCCCTTTTTTAGTTGGATGAATATATTTTATAAAAGTGAACGTAAATATTTACTAAGTTAATTGAAAACCCTTAATCATATTACAAGCTACTAATATATTTATTCATTTTATATATTAATATTATAATAAACTTCATTGTTTGATGTAAAAAAATTTAATTAATTATTAATCAGTTCAATTTATGTATATTTTAAATTCATGTTAATATAGCATATAACTAATTCATTGATTTAATATTAACCATGTAAGTGTAATATAATTATCAATGCATAATTAATTTTTTAAATTATGTAGATGAGAGAGAATCTAATGCTCGTCTATCATATTAAAAATGTGCGTCTGCGTAATGGCGTAGATATTTTAGATAAATATAGATATTTTTTTCATTTTCCTAAAATAAGGCTGTTGAAGTTGCATCGCCCAAAATTGAACTCTGCCAAAATATGTTGGTTAATTATAATATATATATATATATAACGGTAAAGGTGATTTACAGTGGCCGATTAAAAGCGACGATTTTAGAAAAAGCTTTTCAAACAAAAATTTATAAGGAAGGAAAAACGATAATTAAAACTTTAATAGAAACTGTCCTGCGCATGATTTTTGAGTAAAGCTTTTGAATTAAAACTAAAGATTTATACTAACATACAAATTACACGGTTTTTACAAAAAGATAAAGAGTTTGCGATGTAAGATTTCATGTCTTTGTCTAAGAAAACCTTTGAATTTCTGCGCTATTTCAATCTTTAATTCTTTCTGCGTGCCGAATAAAAAAAAAAAAAAAATCCGAAAATCCATAATTAAAACGTATTATATAATAGGTTTTAAAGTCTCATAATAATTGTTTCCATTTTTCCTCATTTTTTCAAAAAATGTTAGATCGCTCATCTCCATGGACGATTTCTTCCTTGCAGCCAAAATATTTTGTTGGAGACGTACTTCGAACAATTTTGCTAGATTGATTCTGCCCAAAGTTAATTCGGTTTTCATCGTGTTTTCGTTCAGAGATGTTGGGTCACGAACGCATTCTCTTATATAAAGTAAAAATTTTGTGCTGTTTGAAAGTTGTTCCACGGCTACGGATGTTCCCGGAGAATTTTTCCAAACGTTTCCTTATCATTATGGTAAAAGATTTTAACGATCTGCATTGTTCCATCTAAAAATATTCGAGATCTCTCTCACTTAATGACAAAACAATATGCATCAATTTTATTGAAAATAAAATAAAAAAACGATAAACGAAGCTCTAATAGAAAAAGATTGGTTTCTTGCGACTTGTTCACAGGCAACGGAGGAGAATCCGAAGGCCTGCTTCGTTTGAAATCATTGGTGGAAACGTGGATTTTGCACAAGAACTGAATGCATTCTCGATTGCAGACAGCTCTTTATCGTTATGTGGGCAAAGGTGAAAAGGCATACGAAACACTGCCTTTATTCGACGAGGCCTCGGTCTTCTTGCTTCCTTAGTTTTATTTACGGTTTAGAGATATGGGTTACCGGGGCCAGAAAAAGACATTTTAAGGAAAGAAAGCTCTCTTTGTAAGGAAATCATTGATTTGTGCTCATGAATGATTTCCTTCCGGTTTCTTCCTAGGCCATCGGAAATAAAGAAAAACGATCATCGCGGAGAGGAAGGCGAGACAATTCAATATTTTCCTAAGGTTTTTCGTGCTTTTAAAATGCTTTGCAATTCTAGTTTTCTCTGATTCATAAACATTTTATTCATGTGCACAAAGGCTGCGTCAATCTTTTCTAACCTGCCAGCAATGTTCCTCATATTTTCTCAACGCGAAGCTTCACCTGTTGCTGCAGTTTATTCATTGCTTTTTTTTTTTTTTCACAAGGCATGGCATTACTTTGATGTAATCAATTAATTTTACATCGCGACTCCTTAATTGAAAACAACGAAATTATATGTAATCAAAGTCCATCAAAGTTTTTAATAAGCTACCTAATCCGGGGGCTAATTCAAACAAATATTTACCCTTAAGTAAGTAAATTGCAATTTAAATAAAAACATCGCCACCTAACGCTACAGTTGGATTTCAACGAATGGCTTAAAGACATATTGTCATTTAGACCATTTTCTGCTGTTGCAGTGACTTTTCAAGAGTCTGAGAAAGATAAAAAAAAAGAGAGAGAGAGAGAGAAATACCTGAAATCAAATTATTTAACCTTAATAATATTTAAGGCTCTCGCAAGGGTTAAAAAAAAAGAAAAATATTATTAAGAATAAGAAATGGAAATAGAATGGAAATAGAAATGGAAATGAAGCGAAATTCTTTCAATTTCTTTTTCTCCAGCACTTTTTATTTTTATTTTTCATTTTACTGCAAAATCAGGGAAGGATACGAACAAGGAAAAAAAAACGATAATTAAAGATTTCCATCGAAAAGAAGGAAAACATTAAATTTTTATCTGTAGATAAAAGTAAGGGAAGGAAGGGGTGGGGGTGGGAAAAAAGAAAAAAAAAAACCAAAATGGCTCTGTAAAACAGGACCGGAATTGTTTCACATTTAAGAAGGAAAATCAGCAATGAAAAAGATTCAGTTTCCAGGGTTTTAGCTTTCCGTAAAGAGATTCTCAAAGTTTGAAAGCGAACGGAAAAAATGGAAAAGTTGAGCCTTTTCTCTTTCGGTTATGAAGTCATAATAAGTTAAAAAAATTAATTCTCTGTCACGAATTCGGATCTCTTGCAATTTAACAGGAAAAGGCTTTTAGCAGCAAAAGTTTGATTGACACCTTTTTGGATAGCACCTTTCATAACTATCCCGAATAATGAATACATTGAATCTAGAAAAAACGCTTATCCGCGGAAATTTTTTAAAATATTTCCCCACTTTTGCCGATCGCTGGCGAACATCGCAAAAAGTGGAAAAGGAGAGCTTCATATATATATATATATAAAAAGAAAGTTCGAAATATGGATTTTTATTCCGAAAAGTAAATACAATGTTCGGATACATAAATTTCGGAAGTTTTTCATTCGTTCTCATCATACACGGTGATAACTGCGTAGTTACTTAGTCCTTATGCCGGTCAGCAGTTAATGCACGTCTCCTTTTCAGATTGCACGGGTCACCTAATCCCAGTTCGTTGCCAATCAGGATTTCTTACTTTCCCAATAATAAGTAACGGAAAAATTTCAATTAAATTTCGCCGAACAGTGAATATCTAAAACTGACGGAAAATGATATTAAATGATTAATCCAAATGGAAAATTCCGATAAAATCTAAAATTGTATTTATTTTACGAATTACGAAACTCAATTCTTAGCTCTCAAGACTCGACGGCATGAAAGGAACCTTCGATAAATTGGAACATTTGTCAATAAAATTAATGAAAGTAGCAGTATATCTTGAAGAAATTAGGCACAATTCCTGTCGTACGAGAATCCAAAAGGCAAAGAAGATCCAAATTAGAGGGAAGGAATATTGAAATGTAAATTATTTCCCTATCATCTCGTTGAGGCAAAGAAACTGAAATATCCTCGGAGCCCTTTCGAGGCTTTATCAAATATCGATCGAGTGAAACAACGGCGGGTTAAGCTCTCGAAATTTCGGTAAAGAAATTTCAAATGAAATATAGGTTTGCGTGCGCGCAGAAAGTCGCAAGTCATTTTTCATTCAAGCCTTAGGGATTTAGTGAATTTCCGGTACCTTCTCCCCGTAGATCACCCGGAGCAAAAACCAGTCATCTTCCTCCTTATGCGTCTTCTTAATGGATGATTGTCGCGAGTTTGCGAGGATCGCGAAAAGCGTTGGTGCGCTGTCGGTTTATTTATTGCTGCGGACGCGGTGGAAACTGCGCTTAAAATATTTTATTGTGACACGTAGGTACACGTAAACAGGCCACACTTTTAACGTGATCTCGGAGTGCAATGCTCACTTTGTTTTTTTTTTTTTTTTTTTTTTCTTTTAATACGCGTTCGTTTAGTTTTGGGTCGTTTTAAGCAGCGATTCAGGTCTGAATTTCGAATCGCCGCGAAATCGATGGGGTCGATCCATTTCGAAAAAAAAAACACGAAAGAACGGCAATTTCGTGAATTAAAAGACCATTTCTTATAGAACTTATTTTGCTCGGGGATGAGTGGAAGAAATGAAATTTTTAAAAGTTTCCGGCGAAACTTAAAACAGGAGAAAAAAGAAATTTTCAAACTCGCTGGTCTCACTATCCGATTCATGGGCAAACGCCGAAGTTTTGCTGGAACAGATTCCTTTGCTGCCTTTCCAGTTTTGCACATTCAGGAATTAAGCAGGAGCTTTTGACGAGTTCCACGATCGAAATCTCCTGTTTTGTTTTTAAAATGTAAGAAAGCTCGTAAGTTGGATGTGTTTTCAAACACGTTCCCTTATTGACTTGCAGATCGTCGGTTTTGAGGTTGGGTCTAAATATGAAGTTCGCCTGGCAAATTAAGATCTAAGACGCGAATTAAGACGTGCTCGCTGCGGAAATGTGAAGAAATGAGATCTCGACTTTCATATTTGGAAATAAATCGTATGAAATAAACAAGGTATCGCCATCAAAGAAATTTGCAAGAAAATTTTATGAGATGGAAGAAAAATGAGAGAAAGAAACAATAAATAATGCTATTGAAAGTCTTAAAGGTAAGAGAAAAAGTCAGATCTTTTTTTTTTTTTTTTCCTTTTCTCCAGAGGTAGCTGGAATTCTCCGTAGATAAACTGAAAGGATTACCGACGGTGAAGTTAACTTTTTTCAGATTCTAAAATTCAACTTTCTTCTTATCTATTCCAATGGATATTTATCACTCTCCTCTATAATCCAGTTAATTCAACGACTTTTTTTCACTTTTAACTTAGGCTCAACCTTTTTCTATTTTCCCAATTATTTAACTAAGTTCTTCGCACGGCTTGAAACCTCTGCATTTCCTTTTATTTAGAACGAAAAAGTCTAAAGACCTGAGAAGATTGCCAAGAAAATGGTTCTTTAAGACTTAGTCAATTTTATTAAAACTTTTATAGAACAATAACGTATTCGAACTATTAGTTTTCATGGTAATTTTTTGCACGAATTTAAACGTGCTCAGGATATCCGGTCTGATTTTTCCTATTTCATTCAAACCATTGAAAAGCAAATATATTTTTATAAAAAAAAATTAATTTTCACTCTGTAATCGTATTGAATCGATAGCTAAATAAATATTCGAAGCAATTCGAATAATAAAATGATAGTAACGCGAAATATTTTATATGATGTCGAATTAGAGAAATTGAAAAATTTCTGGGCTCTTTTAAGTAGTTTTTAGGCTGATCTGCTACAATGTAAACAGATTAAATTCAAGACAAGAACTATATGAAATTTCAAATAAAAATATTTTCATGAATGGAGCAAATAAATGTATGTTTCCTCGCAGGGAACGACAGCAGAAGCGTAATTGTTACGAACAACAAAAAAAAGTATGATAACTTTGATTAAAAGAAAACTGTGAAATATAACTTACTTAATACTTATATTAAACAACAATGCAAATATAAGCGATTATTGAGGTATTCAGAGTTCGCATAGAATGTAATGGATATAATTTCAGAAACAAAAAAGGAATGTAACAGGAGCATAAAATTTTATGCGAAAATCCTTATTGCTTTTTTATATCAAAGCAAATCGAAATTTCTAAATATTACGATGGTATTTTAATGACGTGTAAATTTTTCGCTAAATTAAAGGCGAAAAGAACAACGTCACCTAAACGATGATCAATAAATTGACAATTATACGTATTAATTCGTCAAAACGCCCAGTTTCCGTTAAATTGCAGATATATCAATGCCTGTGAGAAATTTTTATATAATAGTCGTACAAAACGTAAGCGATAAAAACGAAAAGAGTTGAATAAGAACCATATAATAATGTTACATAACAAGAGAATACAAAAAAGATGTATACCCAAATCAACACAAAAATACTCTTTATGCAGACAACTGAAATAAAAGTAGGAGCAAATAAGTATTTATTGCCAAACCATAAACGTTTACCGATGATAATAAAAAGTAGAAAAGAACTACGTAAAGATATCGAAATAAAACGTCGCGAGGAGATAAAGCAGACAATATATCGACATACAAAATAACTAAAGCATTTCTCACTATTCATTTAACCACGTTCTATGTGTAAATTTGATTATGTTTGATAAATGGCATCGCCATTGGAGCGAATCCATGAATGGTAGATTGACTCACCGTTTTTCCGGGACTAAGAATCATTTGCGCTGGAGAAGTTTCTCCAAGTAATTTTCTCATCCAGATTTCGGAATATTCCCGTATCCCGCTCGCTTGGGCCACGGGAACGTTCGCGAATAGGATTTAAAAGACTGTAAAATCAAATAAATATCGCGAGTGCCAGATTCTGTCTGTCATCAGATGAAGATCTGTCTCTGTTGGCGTCCGACAGCCTCGATGGAAGACGTTGCGTTTTTTGACATGCCCCGCAACCCAAACAACGAACCATATATTAAAGTTGATAGGTACGATAGTGCCTGGAAAATTGAGAATCCAGGGTGAAAACTGAGACGACCATTGGGCCACAATGATGTCCTCGGCCGAACGTTTGGCAGTTTTCGATTTGTCTTTTACACTGCAGTTTTATTGTTTGTTTCTCTTTTCTTTTAAAATCCTTTTATATATTGCTAACATTGACAACCAGCGCGGGCCTCATCATTTTGTTTCATTCTATGATTTATTTAACATTTTAATTTTTTTTTTCATGTTAAAATTCATGTAATAATTGTTTTTAAGAGTCTGGTTGGTGAGCCGTTGAAAATTATGGCGCAAAAGTCTGAGCCTTCATATTTAATTTATATCATTTTGAACGCGTTTAATAAACCAAAAAACTTCCCGATTCAAAGTTTATCTGGGTCGAAAAACTGAAAGGAAAAAAGAAAAGGAAAGATATCGCTATAGAGAAAATACGATGGGAAAAATATATATATATATTCACAAATGCGCCAGAAGATTCAGTCGATGTATAAGTGTCAGTTGAAGTGCATATAATAATAAAAGCTAAAATCGAAATATCAATTGAAAATACGTAGGCATTGCTTAGTTTTAAGGTACTGACGGGTTATTTTTTAAAAGTCTTACAAATAGATTCACCGCCCAGAAAGCTTTTGAATTTTATAAAGCTTCTTTAAAAATATTTTTTTATATTTTTTCCAATGATACTTACTTTTAATAAATATTTAAATATCTCGATGTAAGAAAACACAGAATTAACATTTTTTTCGAACTAAAAAACTCATATGTCGTATGCCGTTTTAACGAACACCAAAACCGTGGCCGACATTTCAGAGAACATTCGAAGTATCTTAGACCGGCCACAGAAATACCTTACAAGTATCTAAATTTTGTGTGAAAACCTAATTACGTCGATAATTCATTTATAATACGATCTATGATTATGATGTTTTTTTTTTCTGAAAAAAATTAATTTTTTTAATTGTCAAATACATTTTGGACCAATATGCGGGGGATAATGCAAAGAAGACAACAGTTTTGGGCCCTGGATTTTCGAACGCGGATTTGAAAAACACCCAGGATATTGCAAATCATTCTGGTTGACGCAAAAATGTAATATCAATATCTTATGCTACGAGTGTTAGATGTATAAAATACAAGCTTTCCACGTTTTTATGTTATTTTAAAATGGTTAAATTTTTACACTGTATAGATTTCAAAATTTAAATGTACAGTAAAAATACCTGCGAAATTTTCAGATGGTGTACACTATTACCGTACGTAGGAAGTATTTAAATTTTAATTAGGTAAATTTTTTGCAACAAAAATAATACTTTCGTTTCATGTCAGATACATTTAGAGTTTTCTTTCGGAAATCTTTTCATGAATTTTTACTAGGATCGATAAATCATTTTTCATTTTCACCGTAAATTTGTTATGTAACTTTATGAAGAATGCTGTTAAAAGTACAAACGTTTTAGCATCGGGTGCCACAATTAATCGCAGAGAAATTTCTCAGTATACAAAATGCAAACGATGCCAATACAGTCGCCTCGGAATCTTTTTTGAGCAAACAGAAGCACAGACCATTGCTATCAACCTGATGAACCTGATTTTGGTGTGAAGTGAGAAAATAAAAGAAAAGAAGTCGACGACTTTTGCGCTAGGAACGTACAATTTTCATTTTTCAAATCGTTACTTCAAGATACGGAAGACCACGTCTTTTAAAAAATGTAAATGATTATTCACATTCTAAGATTCCATGTAATTAATATAATCTTTTCGCGAGCGTCTCTTTTCTGACAAAACATTGTTACAGAAATGCATTTAATTCTTATTTTTAGTCTGTGTAAAAGATAAATATTACTTTGATGTCGTTCCTGAAAGGATTTTTTTGGATTTTGGAAAAAAATAATTCGTTTAATCAGTTATATTATTTTCCCTGCGGAAATGGCACATTTTTAACTGGAAAGCGGAATTAGGGGCTTAGGATTTAGTATATGAACACAAAAGATTTCCTGATGATTAAATATCGTGAGTGATAGCCAGGATATACTATGATTCATTCGACCTGCGTTCGTAACCAATTGAAAAACGTCTTATTATTCAGGAATCTTTAAAAAATCAGAATGGAACCTCATCCTTGCAAATACTTATTTTTAATTTCGGAATGTTTCACAAAATGTAACTTCTCTTTTAAGTGATGTGTAAAAGGGAAGTGCAAATACTGTGTTTATCAAGAGGAAGAATTTGTATTCTTTCTTTCATGGGTTTCGAAGAAAGGCTAAGAAGAGGGAAACGGTTAAATGCAAAGGCAATGCTAAGAATACGATTCGTTTTCAAGAAAATTTCAACTTTTTGCACCATAAAAAGAAGGTGAAGACGTATAATGTAAAATTTTATCCATTATAATAAAAATTTCATAAAAAAATTTTTATTCGGCCCCGGCATGAAATCCCATTCTGATATCCTCTTTTTACTGGCAAAAGCAATTTTTCAGTGGCAGAAATTGCTGGAAAAGTTGGCAGGCGTGCAATTGCATATGAAATTTTTCTTTTCTAAATATGTTTAAACTAGCGCTTTTAATGTATGACCGCGTTAGAATATCAAACAATTTATGTTAATTTCACCTACATAATGTTGTTCTTTGCAGTGCCCTTATCAATATCCGTAGCAGTTTTCATTGCCATCTTCGTCAATCACAAAATACCCGTTGCCCTTAATGTAACGAAACTTTTACCTTAAGCTCGTGATTTATTCATTTATTCTTTTTACATTAACGGGCCCCCTCCGGAATTATCGCTGAAAATCGTAATGGTGCCATTGGGACGAATTCAATAACTGTGGATACAACCCAATGTAACCAGACACAGTGGTTTTCTGGAGCAGGAGAGAGATCCCTTGATAATAACATAAACATCATTTCAAAAATGTCAAGTCGCAAGGAATCGATATATTTTAAAATTGTTAAATTAAGTTTACTTGCATTATTATAAATTACAATGTGCAGGAGAGAAAAAAAATTTATTGTTCCAAGGTGCAACCGCCGCTAAGCAGATCTGAAACCCAAATTCAAGCGAAACCTAATTGAGAGACAATGGAAACTTGAGTTGGGATATTATGCATGTATATCAAGGAAATTGTTACAAAAGCTTATTTTATTCCATCAGTGTGGCGGGTGGAAAGGAAAAGCCGTAATGCAGAAGGTTAACAACGGAAGAGCCTTAAGGAGAAAATAAAAAGTTGATGAACGCGCCATGCTTCGTTGAGCCGAGTGATGGAGGAAATTACTTATCGGTTGTATGTGATGTTGAATTTCCTCTTTTCCTCATCCTCACTCTTTTCTCCATCTGCGTGTAACTCGTGAATTTTTATAAACCGAGCTTTTTTCTGAATCAGTTCCCAAAAATATATAACCTTTATGTAAGGTATCGTAAATTTTCCGACGTTACCGCAAGTGCGTGCGGATGGAAATTTCGTCTGCACCGCCGCGAACCTTTGCCAGAGTCATCGCCTTCGAATTCAGAAATTTATCAGGGAGGGGCATCACAAACGAAGGTTGAAATTCTGTGGGCATCCCCGCCACGTCGTCCGCGGTTTTCCATTTCTGGTGCAAAGCGCTCTCCGCGTTTCGACGCTGGAAGTGGTGCGGATTCCGCCGAGCCGCAAAAGCTTGAGAGAACAAACGAGAGAAACAACAATGAAGAAGATGCGAGCGAAAAAAGGAAAAGTGTTAAAGGAAAAAAAAAAAAGGAGGAAATCGGAGGTGGCAGGAAAAGTGGGAGAAAAAGGACGGAATAAAGGAATCGGTTCATTATTCTTCCAATAAGGTGGCGAAAACATATTGAAAGATGAATCAAGTTCATTAGCTAACAACTTTTCCCATTATTCTCGCGTCGCAACATTGACGATAATTACTTGTAATATTCGAAGCCCTCTAATGTGAGAATGGAAAGTGGGAAAGTGGAAGATGCTAAACAAGAAACACAGAGGATTTCACTATTTATTTGCATTTTCCAAATTACCGATTTAATCTTCTTATAAGGGTTGCAATTAATGGTGTGGAAACTGCTGTATGCCATCATTTACAGCAATGCTTAGGCCCATCTGAACGAAGAAAACACAGAGATGAACGTTTTGGGGGTGGAATTTTTATTTCCTTTACTTCGCCTTCAGCTTTCGCTTTTTATTCGGAACTTCGATAATTTTTCAAATAATATACATTAAGCGAAAATGAATTTCGTTCGCGTCGAGAATGGTAATGAACTCGCTTCCAAAAATGTTACCGGAATATACGTAAAAAAGACCGAAAGAAAAAGTCTTTTCAGGTATTTGTCCGAAATCCGAGACCGCAATTTAGATTACTGTCTTCGTATTATATCGCCTGAATTCCCTTTGCTGATAACTTTTTATGTATCTCGCGATAACGATCAAAAAAACCGATTCCGAACGTTTTCCTTCAATTTCTACAAAACGATCGTCCTTCTTCAGTTTTTATTTTACATTCTTGTTCTTTTCAAATTTCTTGCACGGCTCTACGGAAATATTAATTAAACTTTTTTCCATAATTCGAAATAACTTTTTCGTTGTTGTAGATATGAATTTCAAAGATTGTTTTCGAACGGACACGTTCCGCTGTAACAATCACTTGGTGTGTCTGCTTAAGCGTGTTCTAATGATTAAATTATGAAATGTTGAATAGCATTTTAGTTATTCTAATTCTTCCTCAAATCAACATTTATTTTTTATTCATCAAACTAACCATGTTTTTGTTAATTGTTTATATCCAACACGGAATCTTCATATTTTTTCATCTTCCCTGGTATTACTAGTGACTTTATTTTTCTTGGCTTTTTATTCTGTATTTATTTTGAATCAAGCCCGTCCGATGCAGCTAATTTTGCCACTCATTCTGCTAATGGGTTACTGGGTTATTGCTTACATATCTATTATGTATAACGTGTGTGATTCGAGGAAAATGAATTTTCATATATTCCTACGTTGTTTCCATTATAATTATCGTAGATAAGTCTTCAAAAATAATCGTCACCTTTGGTTTATAACTCACTTTATCTTTTCAAGTATTTTATTTTTTCCATGATTCCCAACGTGCTTTATTTTATATCGCTCTTCTCTTAGGCTTTTCTCCGACTGAAACATTGTTCCTTTGATATTTATTTTCCTTCCATATTTTTAATATTTGTTTGTGATTCCTTCACCATGCAAGAAATCTTTTTTCTTCTTTCGTATACTGTTTCTTTAATAGTATAAAATTTCAAACTTCATTTCTTTCCCATTACCATATTCGTTTTTTTTTTAAGTATGTTCAAATTGTTAAATATTCTTATTAGGATCCAATTTCTCTCAGTATTTTTTACTGAAAAATTTTCTCTGGGATATTTTTCATTTTAAATTCCTACAGATTTTGCTCTTATAAGGTAATTTTTCTTAATGACATATTCTAGTCTTCTCCTATTACACTTACTTAAACCTTCTTAATTTGCAAACCTGTGATCCCTAGCTTCTTACAAAATCTCTCATTGTTCCTTCATGTGAACTTTCACAAATATTTTCGGAATATTTTACGGGGTATATTAAAAAAACAATTTTCAAATCACAAATTACCATAGCTAAAGCAATACCCTTCAAATTTCATTTTTAACATAAATCTTAAATTTAATACAATTTCTGATAGATTATTATTTGTAAAAGGAAAAATAATCTTAAATGACTGCAATTTTTCATGCTTTTTACGAGTTTTTGATATTTTTCGAGTCATAACAAATACAATAAGAATTAAGATAATTAATAAAATTATTTTACTTTATGAATTTTAATAAAATGCAGACTACTATAAAAAAAATGTCAAAAAGTACTTTCAAAATGTTCTGTGACGCACCTAATGCATAATTGCGACACAAAAATGGGCCTCAGGTGTATCACAATGCAAAGTGTTGTGAATGCAAAACACAGATCATCAGAATGCTGTAGTGGCGGATGTAATGCTGCGTCGTTGGCAGGAATGAATTATGAGTAGTTAAATATTAAAATTTATTTTCTCACCCTTTTATTATACGTACACCAAAACTGCGAACTGTATTGAATTAGTTGTATAAGAGAGTATCTTTGATCAACTAACTGATTATGAGTTAAATTAGTGGGGAGATTTTAAATTGGTTATGTATCACAGAAATATTTGTCATTTTTGCTGTAAACCTCAGTCTGAGAACAATCTGAGTTTTTACACTGATCCATTCTTATAGTTCGTTACTATTTAAACTTCTGTGATGTTTATGAATGTTTGAAGATCGCTCAATTCCGATATTTTTCTTACAAGTTACTCGTCGCTGAGCACTTACATTGCTCCGCGTCCATTGATTCAAGTGTGCGAAATCGCCTTTGTTTCCCGTAAAACAGGGTGAGCGGCCCCCCCGAAACTTTTCGTCCACAAATATACGGCCGTTATGACCGCTTCAGAATAAACCCCATTATGAATCACGAACAAACGCAAGAAAAATCCGAATAAAGGGATAAGGTGCAAAAAAAAAAATATGAAGTACCCTTTGAAAATCCGGCGATTGCTGAAACAAACAAACCCGAAAAATAAAAAAAGGAGGAAAAGAGAGGAAAAAGCTTTTGTAAAAAATTTTTAAAAAGAGAAAATTACTTGTTCAATCTACTTCCATAGGAAACCTTTCTGAAGCAATACGTTTTCCTTTCGGATTACTTCCTATAAAAGAGAGCTCTCTGGTAAGGAGTCCTATGCTGAAATCTCAAACATTTCTCCGTTCACAGTCCCGTCGAGGTTTGTCACCTACCTGTTTTTAGTTTATGTATTGAAGGCAGAATTGTAAAGGCATATAAACCAGCAAATAACATTTGCGTTCAGTGACATGCGGGAGCTGAGATAAATAAAAAAAAAAAATACTCTCTCCTATTTCTTATGAACTTCAGTGGTGCATTAATATTAATGCTGAAATCAATTGCGCCGAAAGAAAAAACCACTTAAGCTGTCGAAAAATAACCTGATGGTAAATAATAACTGGAAAGTGACTTATACTTCTGACAAAATCACGGACTTTGGGGAAAAGAGAATATTCATGTAAAAAAATTCCGACTTAACCTATCCCACATTAACATTTAGATGCGTAAAATGAATATCGTCTGAGAACGCGTAAAAAGAATCGACAGAAATCTTGGAACAAATTGGTATTTATATAAGTGCTTCGAATTATTGATTTTAATTAATTTTTTTTTTTTTAATTTCGCTTTTAATATTATTTTTAAAATTATCTGAAATGATAAAAGCCAAAAATCAGTTCAAATTACGTAGCGATCTTGAGTGAAAAATTTATTTTGAAATCGATTTAGTAAATGAAGATTTTGAATGATAATACAAACCTTCAAAATATTGTTTAAAAAGTGCAGCGTTAGACCGACCGACAGTAAAATTGCTCTCATTAAACATTTATTCTTATATTTAGGAGAAGGGAAGATTTAGATGCCGATGCGAAAAATATTCTTTTCGATAATCACAGGCATTTTGTTTCAAAAGTTTTCTCAGGTGCATTATATGCGAAATCCGTTTAAAAATACTTTGCTTAAAAAAAAAAATGAGGATGCAAAAATTTTTGAGGCAAGATCTATCCGCTGAAGGAAATATGTACATTCCGGCAGAAATACAAATCCTGCACGTCTTCGGGAAGTGAATGCCGTGGTCTAAAGTCTGATTCGGGTCTTTAATGCTGGAACACTGGAGGAAAGGATCTGTGCGAAACGAATTTCGGCTCGGAGAATGTGCCTTCAGATTATACCTTCCGGCAATTTATGGACTTGCAATAATAATAATAATAATAATCTCATATCAACTGTTAAGTCGCGGGTTTTAAAGGGATAATACCTTAACAAGCAGGCGGCCAAGATAGACATTTTAACTTGATAATAGGAAAAAATAATTTATGTAAAATGAATTTTAAAGCTCTTGACGTTAAGATTTAGGCTTTAATGGTTTTCGAAAAATGTAAGCTTCATATTGTCAACCAATCCAAATGCTAATAAGGAATTTGTGTTGTTGATCTAAGATAAACAAACATTTTAACTTTCCTTGCCATGTATGTGAACCTTAGCTTGTCTCCTGTAAATAATTTTCTCATTTTATTTTTATCTTATTTGATAAATAAAAAGCCGTTTGGTTTTTGAAAAATTTTATTTATGAAAGAACATTAAACTTAAATTAAAAACTTTCAGCTAACTAAATTAAATTTTTTGAAAGGCAGCGCGCTCGCAGCTTAAAATCGTTTTCCAATTAATAATAGTGTTGCATAAATAGTTCAACAAATTTTTATCTAAATGTTGAATAGGTAATTTCAAGCTTTTATTAAGGACGGTCAACTTTAGGCCTTATTGCAGGGAATAGCAAGTAAACGAACAAATTCAGGTTCGTAAGAGTAGAAGTATGTACGGTAAAGTAATCTGCATCATGTACTGTAATAAGTAAAAATTTAAAGTCAACCTTCTTCCAACCGCTTATCCCGAAACTTATTTAATTTCGTGAAACGTTTTCATTAGAATGTGAAAATGTTTACAGATTACTCGAATAACAAACTGAAGGGCGAGGCGGAGAATATTTTTCTTGCTAAGTCAGATAATACGGAAAAGGATTACATTAAAGTTAATCATTCAGGAAGCGATAAAAATTTCCAAAAAGGCAATGTGCAAGGCAAGAAAACTTTGAAATTCGTGTACGCGAATTATAATTTTAAAATAAGTTAATTTAACGTCGCACTGCTTTATTCTTTTGACATCTTTGCTCGATTGAAAATTAACTTAAGTGACAACCAACTTTCGCACGTCAATATGTTGCAGCAAATAACCATGCGAAATTCCTCACATCGTGTTAGAACGGGAACTTAAACTCTCGCAGAATTGGCCTTTCATATTTCCCATTTAATACTTAATAAAACCATAAAACGAGTCTGAAACCTTTTGCCTTCGAAAATCGTTTGTGATTATTGCTCTTTTAAGCTATGAACGACACAGAAGATTGTTTCACGACAGAATGGATATAATTTTTTGCCAAGGAAAAAGAAAATAAATAAATAAATAAATTGAAGTTTTCCGAATAAGATTTCAATCTCAAAAATTGCCAGCGTTTCCTAGAGAAATCTTGAGAGAGAGAAAAAAACTGACCGATACATCAAGATTCATAAATCAAATTGAACATTAATTTAATATATTATAAACATCTTATCCTGTAATTTTTCCGTTACATGTCAGCTAAATTCGAGCGACAATTTACCAGGCATTTTGACTTGCTAAATATTTAATATAGAACATGATTATTTTTTTATTCAGTCTATAGACTCGGTCACAGCGACAAGTAAGCATCATTACGGCACGTGCCTCAGCGGAAGATGTAGAAGAAATATTTTAACGGATAAATAAATGAGAAAGCAGATATTTCTGGACGATAAATATCAACATGCGAGATAAATAAAGGCGATTTTCGAATAATTCAGTTCCAGATTGCGAGGCTGTTAGCAGGTATCTTTCAATTCGTTTACCGAGTTCTCGCCAAAGGGAAGCCTCGGTCACCCAACCGAAAGTTGGAAAAAATCGAGCGAGACAATTGAAAACCGATGCAATACATTTGCTGAAAATACTAAATAAGCGACGGGGTACGTGCTTCCGGCTCAGGACCGGTGATTTGCTGGTCGCTGCATGTTACCTGACGCCGGAGCGTAAAAGCCCGAGTAAGCTCTTCTCTCCTTCGACGCGAAGCATGTGTGTTGAAAACTGAAAGATGTAAAAAGCAAGAGGTGGTAAAAACTTTTTTATGCAGCTGACTTTTCACTTTCGTTTGGGGCTCTCTTCGCATGGATAACTGAAATCTCGAGAAGCACCACCGGAACGCGACACTGGAGGTTAACACGGCGAAAATCATTTTCAAAGCATGAGGTGGATTTTAAGCAGTTTATTTTAAGGCTTGGCAAAGCATGAGGTACTTGAATTTCGATATAAATTATACATTATCACGGGGGGGGAACCATAAATTCTGAATCGGAACGGGCAATTGGCGAATGGTAAGGAATTGTTTTGGAATTTTGCACTGATACGCGCTTGTTGCTGCTGAAATTCACCAACGTGACAAACTTCTTCTCTAGCAGACATTGTAATTGTCAGAGTGCGTTGCCCCCCCCCCCTTACTGGAAAAGGTAAAAAGTTTCCTTCAAGCATTCCACCGTGTTACGGCAGCAAGGAAAGCAGAAGAAATTCTCCATTTTATCGATTTTGCCATTGAAGTCATTAAGGAATTAATGATGCATGATATTTGCAGAGGGGCATTCGTTTCTCCTTTTCCGTCCCCGACTTCGCCTCAAATTGTTAGACAATTGGAATCCTTTCTTCTAACCCAAAGGCTGACATTTAATGAATTCACTTCATTTCCCTTATCTTTTTTCCCGAAAGGTTTCTCGTTCATATTTCCGTCTTTCATAATTTTGCCATGTTCTCATGAAATATAAATATAATATGATTTCCGAAAGAAAATTTTGAGCTTTCGCTAAAACTTAGTTAAAAGATAATAAATTGCATGGAAGTCATCACCGTCCTATTTAAATATGATTTATATTAAGTACCTTCCATGTAGCTCCTATATTCATTCATAGTTTAACGTGTAACCATTAAATGAAATAAAATTGAATGGATTAATATTCAAATTAGAGACGGAAGAAAGAATGGTTATTCTAAATATAAAAATATAAAGCGTGATCAATTTTCAGAAGATTTCTTCATAACTCTTGACTACATTAATGAAGAGTTGGGCCAGGGATCAATGCTGATAACAGACATTTAGCTTCCAGTTGAAAGATGTTAATTTTCGCAGAGCTTCATGTAATGGGATGCCTTTTCTTTGAAGAGCCCATCATTTTAAGGAAAATTTTTTGAGATATGATTTTATTATAGTAACGAACAAAAAAATTGAAAATTTTCAGCATTTCCCTGCTAATTCTTTTACGAGAAGATGACACCTCAGTTAATATGCATGTATTTTTGCTGATTTATGAATTATTATTGCTCGATGAAAAGATCCAAAAATTTCGAATCGGGCTGTTAATCCTTTTTTTTTTTTTTTTTTTTTTGACAACGTCAAAATGTAAAACTTCCAAAAATTTTCTTAAGGAAAAATGAACCCATGATCGTGACCATTTGCGCCTGCACTCTCAGGAAAAGCTTTTTTAAATTCGAAAGCCAGTAGCAGATAGCGCGGATAATTTATGCTACTTTTAATACTTACTAAACAAGTCGTGAAAACTTAATGGATACAAGCGTTTTTCGAAAAGTGTTGATTACATAATATTAGAATGTTATTTTATAACAATATAAAATATGAGTGCTGCTAACATAATGTGATTGATGCAATTGTCTCGTCACTGAACCCGTTCGTTAATGTCATAAGTTGCTTATGTTTATTTTTCGCTCTTTCTTTTTGATAAAATAAATTTGAAATCTTTCAGCATAGCAAGGAAAATTGCTTATTTTGTTTTTCACATTTATCATGAAAAAGTTTATTTTATTTATTGCAAAAATGTTTAAATAGCTTTATGTCATGACGGATGCAATGATCGTAGAACAAAGATATCGGAAATTGCAGTTCAAAAATGCTTCTTCAAGCTAACTTTTAATTTAAAATTGAATCTAAAAACTCACGTAGACATATGAAATAGAATTATAGGGATTTGTCTTGTATTTGATTACAGACATTCCCGAGGGAGGATACGCTAAAATTTTCGTTATTTCGTATGTGTTCGCTTCGGTAGGCGTCAAAGACAGGAATGACAGTTTTTTAAAAGACATACAGCTGGTCGTGAATTAAGTTAATTTACAAAAAACAACTCGAAAATACGGTAATACAAGGAAATTGAAAACCACAATTCATTCGACGCACTACACCATATATAGTGGCACTGCATTTCGTATACTAAATTTTAGGGTACCATGAATAAGTCTCAATGGAGTTGCGCCAATCGAAAATATCACGTAAAAAAATAAAAATTAAGTTATTGCCCACAGGGTCAGTACTAATTAGCATCAGAGTTGGTACACAAGGAGAAAATTTTTTCTTTCATTATTATAAAAAATGTTTGATATTTTATAATTTACCTAATTAACTTTGGAGTTATTTGCAAGTTTTATTATTTGTTTCTGTAAAATTATTTTATGAAATGGACCGACTCAGTCAACCTTTCAAATAAAAATTCTTTTGTTCTGTCCAATATTTACTTTGTATAGTGAATATATTTATCGTATAGGATGAACTTGCAAAAAATAATTGCAATACGTTAAATGTGATAACTTCTTTCGATTTACGAGAAGTTCGTTTATGGTAAACGTAACAGTTATTATTAAAACACTAATATTATCTTTATTTCCTTTCAGTTAGATAGGTAACACACCGTTTGAAGGGTTTGCATATTTTAAGCGCATCATTCGAAAGAATAAGTCAAAATTTCCAGTTTGTACGTCTGCTCGAGATCTCCTATTCATGAGGAATATTCGCAAGGTATGCGAAAGATTAAATTATTTTGCATCTAATGCAATTATATCTCTAGATAATGAGCTTTAAGGATTTCTCTAAATTACTTTGTTAAACTCAAATTTACATTCTTTTTATTTCAGTAACAAAGGATTAGAGTCGCAATAGTCGCACTTTAATGCCTAACGTAAAGCATCAATGCTGTTCGCAATCACCTTCCAATTTACGGACATCAAAGATTCAGCAATGAAATCCCAAATGTGCCAAATTCGAAAAAAAAATTTATCATGTATTAAGTTTGCGATGTAGCTCGGACCGATGGGACTTCCCTTCTGTGAATGGTTGAGGCATCTGGAAGAGGGAATTTTCCGCTGTCGATCTTTTCCAGGCTTATTCCAGCAAACTCCAGAATTTATTTTGTTCGCGATGTATTTTAATTTTCTTCTAGTAAAATTAATTTCAGTGAAGTAATTCACGGTGTTTTGAAGCCAATCTTTAAAGCATAAAACTACAAATTTTGCACTTTTCCCCTCGAATAGTTTATACTTTTTAGAAGAATAAAAAAAAATCTGTAGAAATATGAATAATTCATGAAGTTCTACTTTGGGCTAGAGAAATTTCTCAGACTCTAGAAAGAAATATATTTTTGCGCATTTAACTGAAATCACAGTTTTACGATCTGGTAGAAAAGAGAATAATTTTCCTTCTTTTTCCCAAATTTCCATATTTTCCTTTAATTCGTTTATCTCCGTGGTTTACGTGACATTAAAGCAAATCATGTTACTTGTACGGATGTTTCTTTCAACACCTCGATTTACTTAATAATCATGAATTGTGAGTATCCAGTGGCTAAAATAAATGTTAATTTAGGCATAAATTGGAATGTTTCTAGATACATTTATGGGTGGGACATATATTTCGTTCATTTAACAAAAATACTTTCTATTTTGGCGATGATATCTAAATGGTATGTTGTGGATAATATTGTATGAATTATTCATGTACTATCTAGCGCGGCAATCTTGAGGTAAATTCTTTTATCAAGGCAAAAAGCATTAGCAAACAATTTATGCTTCATTAACGGTTTATTGCTTTAACATGTAACAAAAAAATATTATTTTTCAGTTGTCTATATGATTCAAATTGAAAAAAGTTTAACGGGTTCTTGTTCCAGTTTGTCGGCAATGTAATATTTTTAATATGCAAATGATTTGGGTAGACAATAGAAAACAATGGAGCAATTTGTCCACTTGGTGCCGTCAGCTTGCACAGAAGACCAGTTTACACCGCATAATTTGTGCAGAAACTCACTTCGCCAAATGTTCATCCACCATTTATCTTTTATGCTTCTCGTTTTAAAATCCCCGTCTCTGATGTTTTGATGTTCTTTTAACGGCTCCGAATTCGGGTTTTAAACAATATTTTCATGGCGTTTCCAATGGGAAATTTGTTAAAACTTATTTTTTTCATTGCTTCATCGGGAACCTGGATTAAACCATTGGAAATAGCTGAAAATTATTGTTTTGCCCGAATAATGTAAACATTTCTTTCGGCGCTCACAAAAAAAGTAATTTCACTCTTTTGCATTTTGACTTTACAGTTTTCACACTACTATTCAATGAAAAATGTTAACAATATATATGGAGCACGGTGAAGCATTCTTTTTAGTGATCATATAATCTGCAATTTGTGTTTTTCTTTCTGTTAAATAGTTTTCGCACGGCATGAAATTTTACAATACATCGAACTTCCGCCATATTTATGTTACAGCTTATTTCCTTTTAATTGTAATTTGATTGAAGGCATCACACTTATAAATTTATGTAGATAAAAATTTCCTTTGGAAGTGTAGTCAACGACGAAATATATAAGAAACAAAGGAATTAAAGATTGATTTTAACAGAGAATCCAAAATGTGTACATTCGCCCGTATCTATGCAAAATGGTAATGCATGTATCGGAGGGAAAAGACTTTTTCACGTCGTGCAGAAACGTATCTTCCCGGGAAACTATGCCGAGAAAACCTTTGCCATCATGTGTAGTGAATTCGCTTGCTTATATGTTCAGAAATTTTTTGTTACTTAAGTGTTTTCGTTTAAGGAGTATTTTTTTTTAAAAAGCCATAGATTTTAAAAAGCTCATTTAGATATTTAATATAAATGTGTTTTAAGGTATCTGCCTAATTGAAAAATGATATTTAATTTATGTGAACAATTTTATTTCAATGTAATCTCAATATGTCATGCGTGTAAAAAAAAAAAAAAGCTTATACATGTAAATACATTGTCTAAAATTAAAAATGTATGCTTTTTTTTTATGGTTCTTATATACTTACCTACGGTTAACTTTTAAAGTTAAATACTTATTTTACATAAGAAACGTTGAGTAAATGAGGGAAAAAAAGAAAACGACATTGAAAATAATATTATACAGGAGTGTATATAAACATCATGAATTAAAAATTATCTCGTAATTTTTCTCTCTTTACTTCAAACGTATTCCAATCGCTAAACTTGATCGCAATCCATATTTTACCACTCTTTTTTCTGTGTTCAAAATAGCAACAAAATACTCTTCCAATTTTCTATTCATGCGAAGCAGTTTTTTCTTTTTTATAACGCCCTTAGAATGCCTCCTCCCCAATCAGCTCCGTTCAGAATGCCAAAGCCTGAAAATTTATATATATTTATGATTTTCATATGTAACAGACATATGAACTGTAAAATAAGAGAAAGAAATTGATTTTTAGGTTTTAACCGCCGGAAGTGCGCATACTTTGAAGAAGCAAACTTAAATCAGTATGTCGAATTCCCACCGATACAGTATCCGTATGCATTCATTGAAGGATGAAAAATGATTATGCGTAACACAATTGAATATTTAGGAGGAGAGGATTTTGAATTAAGCTGGTTAACAACTCCGCGAATAACAATTATCTCATTCATTTTGTATTTGCAAGAAATGACGAATTAACGGAATATGAATGCAAAAAGCCGGAAGTTGGAAAATTGTGAATAAATTCATACTGCAGAAAAAAAGAAATATATATACCCATGTATTATATATATTCGACAGAGTAATCGGTGCTGGAGCGCGAGAGCTTAAAGGCACCGCAAACAGCCCTCGGCTATATGGAATTCTGGTTAATTGCTTCTAATTTGGCTAAAAATAAACTCCAAGTTCCGACCTCGATTTAAAAATTTAAATTTGAAATCCAAATTTAAATATTCAAAAGAAATTATTCGTCGCTTGCCCAAGGAATTAGATGAGTCCGGAGAAAGGAGAGACCTGGGCAAAAGTAATGGAGAATCTGAAGAGGTTTCAAAGCCGCAATATTCCCCACTCAAGGCTTCATTAAGGTCAATCTCCAGGGAAAACAGGCGGTTCTCGTATTAAAGTAAGAACAAAATCTTGTGGAAAATGGAGGATGTTGCACCTCTTTCACTTTCGAAATGGGAATTTCAATCCCTCGGCAGAGAAAAGGAAAGCAGCCTTCGAGTAATATCTTCTCGTCTTCGGAAAGGTTCAAATGCCGACCATTTTTCACACGGGGTTTTATCCTTTTTCATATGTGGGATGCCTCGCCTTCGGTTTCGCGCCCGGCGAACGAAGTTTTATGCTCGCGCCGTTCGGGGCCGGGGGCTCCCGAGCCTCCGACATCCCCTGTCGAGCGGCAAAGCCATCCACGCGGGAGCGACGGAAGGAAGTAAAAATGAGAAATTTTATGTCATACGCCAGAGGCGGACGAATATTTAAGGAGTTCGCTTCGGAAACGGAAATTCGTTGATTTGCGAAATTATGAAAAATGCATCGAGAAGCCAGAAATGAGAGGGAAATGACCCGAAGCGTTTATCCGATATTTCTGTCGGCGCACAAAGGAGGCAACATCTGCAGCGCCTGTACGTGCATTCGTGGCAGAACATTTTGCAGTTTTCATCGGTCCCGTGAGAGGCGAAAATTTGCAAGTCCACGGAATTTTCCACGTGGGAATGTTTTTAGGTAAAAAGGAGAAAAAATACATATATATATATATATATATATTGACGTACGACCTAAAAATCGCCTTCGTTATTCTCATTCAGAGTCGGCTCGCGAAATGTGCCAAAGTGTGATTAGGGAATTATCTTCTTGCAAATATTCTGCCTTTTCTTCCTGAACTGGGGAAATTGATTTTGCTGTATCCAACAGGAGTTTATCGTGTGCTTATATGTAACCGATATGATTCAACTGCTCCGTTGATTTTGATTCCATTTTTACGTAAGGGGACGAAAAATATCGCCTTAAATTTTTCATTTTGTTTATACTTGGTCGTAAATCACTTAAAATATGGTAAACATTTGTCATTTATGAGGGCTGTCAATATCGGGAAATAATTTTCTTTGGGTGAGAAGTCGGGTTCCGATGGCTTTTTTTCAGGTAAGGACTCTTTTTCAACCTGTTTAACTTTCGCTGCGATAATGTTTGCGCTGTTTGCCGGCATCGGGATTCGATAGCCCCCGAACTGTTTTAAGAATTCCGATATTGTTTGAGTCCATTTTCCAGTGCTAATGCACATACCTTGGCCCCGCAACGCAAAACCGTTATCTGACACTTTTAGAAGGTAATTTCATAAAATTAAGCCAATATTATGAATTTCGGTTTTCCCCGGGAAGGTCCGGAAAAATGAAAAATTCACCCCAATTCGAAATCCTCCCCCAACTCGGGTCCTTTACCTGGAGGTGACTTCCCGGTGCCTGTGCCGCTGCTTCCTCGTGGCCCGTCACTGTCGTTGAATGGCCCTTCCAGCGATTCTTTTACAATCATTAAAGATTATTCGGATGAAATCGCAAATGAATTTCCCATTTCCAGTTACTTCTGCTGTCGGCTTCTGCTTATCGTCATCTCATTTCAGTTCGCTTTCTGAAAGTGGCAGCTGCTGTTTTCGTTTGACGAAACATAAAGTGCATCAATTTCGAATATTTTTATGCGATTTCCCGACTCGCAAAAGCCGGGACTTCTGCCGCTTGCCTGTTTCTGCGTCCCAAATAAAATATTGGACTTGTTTCAGTCCGCAAAAGTTTTAAAATGGTCTTCTGGTTGCTCAGCGAAACTGCAGGGACACTTCCATCTGCAGCGATGCCGTAAAGGCTTCGGTTTCACATTTTCCGATGCGGCCTCCCGACTTTGACGAAAATCATTGTTGCCCTTTAAAGACGAATTACGTATACCTAAACGTGTTATTTATTAAAAAAAAATTAAATATGCTTCTTCCGACGTATATTTTTCAAAGCTTTAACTTCGGCCCCGTAATTTTAAATATTTGTTTTGCGCATCGCATGATCTTTAACGAAGAGAAAAATAGTTTAAGTTATATAGATTTTTTATTTTTTTTTTTAATAGAAAATATAAAAAAAATTGAAGTTCATTTAAACCCTTGATTAATTGTTCGTATTTGATGCATTTAAATGTATCAATCGTTTTTGCGAGTCGCATTTTCCCAGCGTTTCGTGTGTAAAAATATTTATTAATTTGAGTTTACCAGTAAAGATGTCGTTTCATTGATTTTATAAGTTGAAAGAGATTTTGTTATCGATTCTGACAAGCGATTTGCTTAATAGTTTTCAAAGGCAAAACAAGTTCTGAGGACGAAAAAGAGCGTTTTGCCGAGAGTTAAATGAAGAAAGATGAACAGACTCCCGATGGATCTCTATTTTGGGGAAATTAGTCATTTCCCTGAAGACTAAGTAAAGATCTAAATCTATATAATTTGATTTGCTTTCATATACTTCTAATCAAGGAAATATTCTGCTTTTTTACCAAAACTTTGCTTTCATCCAAATGTTATTTAATATATTTAATTCATTAGTTGATAATTTGGATATTCTTTGATGGTTTTTTCTTAAATTACCGAGCAATAATTTCGTTAAAAGATTTTTCTTGTTTATTTTTATCGGTATTTTTTTTAACACAGTGCAGGAAGCTTGTTTAAATATTTTTATACCGTATTCCTTCTTTTATTTCTTTTTGAGTACATACGCTTTTAAGTTCGGCTAACATGTCGGAAAAATTTTGATGTCGTTCCGAGTGAATTTATTATTATCGAAATTATTGCAATGGCAATGTATTTAAGTGGGAAATAAAGTAAGTTTAACTTGCCTTTACATTCTAAATTTCTCATATTATTTTGCACACATAAGAAAAGGAGACTGGTTCGATTTTATAATATCTGAATGGAAAATGGATATCGCATTTTTTTTTTTCTGCTTTTAGGATTTTCGGATGCTTACCAGAATACCGCATAATATCAATATTGAATTCGATTAATTTCACTGTAAAAAATCAAATGCAGAAAGAGAAGACGAAAACGAGAGAGGATTGGGAATAATGTGGCTTCAAAAAGGAGCCTTAAGGTTGCCTCTAGGGGTGGCAGGGCAATAAATAAGAATAATACAAAAGATATTCGGATAAATGAAATTGGCAAGGACTCATACGGGACATGTTTTTATTTCTTGAACACACCATAAACAGGGTTTGATTGTGCGAATCGAAATGTGAAACGCCTGCAAATGACGTTGGAAAGAAAGTGCGAGAATGGGTAAAACGCCTTCCTTTTTTTTACCTTTATCCCATTATTTCTAAATATTTTCTTCCTGTCGTTTATAAAAATTTCTAGATCCTGACCTAATATCCATTACGTGAAATATCAATTTTGGTATACCCGCGGGAAATTATATAACAATTTGAAATGTTAAGCTTTTATTTGCGAATAAAACAAAATACTCAAACCGATGCAGAATTATATTTAACAATTCAGGTGCCGGGTAGAATTGAAGATTCATATTTAAACAATAATATCTCAAAGCCTACTCTTGTATTATGCTTAAGATTTGTCCGCAATTTATAAATGTATAAGATATAAATAATTCGGAATTAAGCAAAATACGCTTTCTTTTATATTTTTGAGAATTAGTTTTTAGACATATTTGCACACCGTTTAAACTTGTTTTATATATATTTCCAAAAGTTATGAGCAATTCGCTTCTTGATATTTCGTCTACTTTATTTGATTATGTTATTTCTCGGATTTGGGCAAGAAATTCATAAAGTTTTCAACTACTAAGAAATATCTCGTAAGGATTCATTAAAAATTGATTATTTAGATTTAATTTTAAAACTTTTACCGAATTAAGAATATCTGAATATTATACTTTCTTACTTGATAAAAGTTTGTCTTTAGGCTTAAGAAACACGATAACTTTCTTGAAAAGCCCATGTTGTACAGTTGTGCAATTTCACAAATTCATTAACCCGGTGTTATTTGAAATTTTTTTACAGCCGATACTTTCTGACTCGATTCGTTTAAGTCGCTTTGCTTAAATGGGTTATTTAAACGTGAAAAATTAAAAATGCGCAAAAAAGAAAAAAATAATTTTGATAATAAAGCAAAAGAGATACGTTAAATTTTGACGCTTTTACTGTTTAAAACATATGCTTTCGATACATGGTCGTTTGACTGAAAATTTTGCAGTTTATTACATTAGCAATACAAAGAAATATTCTGTTTTCTAGCATTTTATCCTGATACCGAAAAGTCCACCGAATATATGCCATGGAATACTGTAATATAAATTTCTTTAAATCTTCCACATTATAGTACGGGACTTACTTTTTTCAGATTCGGAAACCTGCCGTCATGTTTATACAATTGATTAAAGATTCGCAATTCTAAAACTGCGACGATCATTTTTTTATGAAAAATAAATGTAATTTTGCATTTTATGGTATATAAATTGAACACAGGACAAATCTTTCGAGGCAGAAATCGTTTCTGAAATGCCAGATAATGGAATCAAAAAAAAAAAAATTTTGCTACTGCTGTGGATGTAATATCCTTAAATAAAGTTTGCATAAACGTTTTGATTATCTTAAAGGATTTTACGGATCTTTTAATATTTCCACAAGAGCTTCTTTAGCTCTTATATTATTGACTTTACTAAAGTAGTATTTTAAGCGACTTTTTAGAAGTCTACTATTATTTTCATATTGTATTTTTCAAAATGAGGAAAGTGATCGTTACCAAGAGTCGAAATTCTTAATTGCAAGGCACATACTTAGGAAAGCCATTACTTAATTTGTGACGATTACGCTGACAGTGCACATGATCCATGATAAAAATTTATCAAAATATTTAAAAAATTGTATAACTCCACTCTTTTTGTCATCATCTTAAATGTCTTTAAGAATTTCAATTTTTTGCATAAAAAGACTTTAGATAACGAAATGTTTTCTTATAATAAAATATGGATACTTCTTTTGGAGGAAAGGCTTTAAAGGAAGAACATAATAATAAGACGAAATTTTGAGCGGAAAAAGGACTTAAGAATAAATATTAAGACTCCGTCCAAAAGATTTTCTCTCTTCTTACTAAATATAAATTTGGTTTAAATTTTGTCTTTTTCCAGCAAAAATTAGGTTTCTTTTTAGATCAAGAAAGATTTATTTATTACCAAAAATATTTTATAATTGACGGATCCGAAATTGCAGAGACGCTTTTCTAAAATTTCGAGCACTCTTTTTGAGTAAAACTTTACTTATATCTAACCTGAAATGATCGTAATGGATAACGACAAAAAGATTACGATTTTTAATAACCGGAATAAAAATACTATTTATTTTTTACTTTTAAGCATATAGAAGTTCCACAAATTCAGTGAAAAATTTCTTGTAAGCTTTCTCCTTGACCAAATAGATTGGTTGCATTAGAGATACATGTTTTAAAAATCAAGCCAAATCAAGTTTTACGATTTTTTTGCTATGAAACTTATCCCGGGGAAAAGCGTTAGTGCCAAATTCTGTTTATAATGAAAATTTTTATCCCCTTTGCATTCTTGTCCAGGTAGAATGTTTTTTGCAATCTTAGGTTTTTTTATTTTTTCCATCCCTTCTCTCTCTCTCTCTCTCTCTCTCTCTCTAATGCTCTTAAACTTACAAAAATTGTCGTAAAAACTAAAGCCATTTTACTCTTCATCCCTCAGGACCCTGGATGTTTCGAGCCCATTCTCTCTCGACACATTCCTTTTACTTGATAGCCTTCCTTTCTCGTTGTCGACTTCTTTTTACCTTTTTTCCCATCATCACATTTCATACACCTCGAAAATTTTTGTGGCTTATCCCTTTTTTTTCACAATTTTTCCGTGACGCTGTCGCTTTATGTGAAACTCGTATGCAGAGCTTTCAATTTATAAAAATCGCGACGCATTAGAGAAGGAAAAGCAATACAAATCGCGGTTTTTTTCTTTAAACAATTTGAATTTAACAGTTTTAAATAATTAATATTAAATTCAAAGTTAAACAGTTTATATTTTCCAATCGTTCTATTAACTGTATATTATTTAGCATCAGCAGAGAGCTTTCAAAGAGTCAATGATTTAAGAAATGGTTTATAATTTCTAAAACTTAGACCGCTCTCGTTAAATTGTTTAATATCGCGTGTGATAGCTTATAATTCAAATTTTTTATATCGTAAATTAAAGCCAATCATGAATGGGTCTGGTGAAAAAATTTTAAAGTTACAAAAAACTTAAATTAAATTTGTAAAATTAATGTTTCACAACTGCTTCTTTGAATCCATACATACAACAAGAAACAAAAAATTTTGGAGAATAAAGTAGATTTTCCTTTAAAATAATTAATGATATTATTTTCAAATTAACTTTGTGCAATTTAACAAAGCAAAAAGAATTGTATGTACATAAAACTCAGTTTATTAATTTTCAGTTAAACTTTTTCTTTTTAACTAGGAAAACAAATTAACTAAATTCTGAAAATGTACCAATGTGGAAAAAATGTTTGAAAATTTAGAGTTAAAGAAACAGATTTTGAAAGTATTAATAATAAAAATGAAATAGTACAAGGAATTGAAAATTTATTGATTCTGCAGCCAGGATTTAATATAATTACGATAATGGGGAAATACCTTACTAATAATATTTTCTTCTATTGGTACCACAAGTAAGTCTTCGTTTTTTAATGGTTTTTATAGAATTTATCGCAAGGAATAAATTGCTGCAGATTGAAACCTGATTAATTTTAAGTATGAACCAAATGAGCAAGGATGTATAAATTAAATTTAGCAAATGTCGCATGAAATAATGTGAAAATTACCTCTTGATTTTTAATTCTTTCATTTATCACTAAACTGTACTTAATAACTGTAAATTTGATCAAAGCATATCAAATATTAACAAGAAATATTCTTAACTTTTCAATTATTTCTTAAGTGATTGTTGGTTTAGTTTAAAAGTAGAATTAAATAAGTTTTCAGTTCTTTGTTTTAAAAAAGTTCTCCCATTCTGCAAGAGAAAAATAAATTGACTTAATTGTTGTAATTATGTGAGAAAATGCATATTTTGTTCTTGTGTTCCTCAATCAGTTTTAATCACTTTTATAATAATAAGAGAAATGGATATTTATTTGATTCAGATTCGAGCCGCACCAACTTTAAAGCTATGTTCTCAGCGCACGTAAAAAGGTTTCAAACTATAATTCCCATGGATCAAACATATATTATGTTTCCAATGGCTGAAACGCACTTGAATCTGCAGAGGAAAACCTTAAAGCCTGAATTCCTGACATAGCTTTTTCCATCAAAGGGGAACTAGGCAGCATCACGCTTTTGGTTCTGGTTTTTGCCCACGAGCCGAAAATAAAGGAGAAAAGAGTTTCCTGTGGAAAAGCAAGGGAAACCCTCATTGCACGAACGGCAGCGAAGGAAAGCAAGTAAACATTTGATAAGCTTTGTAACGCTCCATAAATGACCTCTGGAGTGAGGCTGGACGATCCTCTCTGCTCGAAAGCTTTCTTTACCCTTTGCCCACATCCCTTTCAAAGCATATTCTCCGCATTTTTCAGGTTCAGCCTTCTTATTTTTTTTTCAAAGAACTCGTTCCTCGTGAGCTTTAATTTTAAAAATGCAGTACATACTGATGAAATTTTTTCACATGCTCGAAAGCAGTTTCTTTAATCCTGCAACACTAAGTCACGGATATATTAGCTTCAAGGAATTCACATTATTAATATTTCTTATAAATAAATGAAAATTTTTCTTATTCAATAAAATGACGAATTACATAAAATGTACAGATTTTTTGCCTTAAAAACTGATTGATACGGCAATAAGCATAGTTTGCTTTAAATTTAAAAGCGATGCCTTAGTAAAAGACGTGATTCTTGGTAATGAGACTATCAAACATTTTTAGTAAATAGCTCGAGTTACTGAAATATCAGTGTAAATCTTATGTGCACAAAATATGGTTTTTTATTACTCTGTTTGTCTGTGACTATTAAATGAAATTGCATTGTCCTTAAATGATGCAATACGGATTTTTAATGCACATATAAAAAAAAAGCAACATTTATATTTAATGTTATTAAATGAAAGTAATTAGCAAAATTTGTAAACGAAATTTTAAAATAAAAAATGTTGCATTTGTTTTAAAATTAACATGATTCAAAGGAAAAAAAAAAAAGGTTCCTGTTGTAATTAAGATCTGAGCCTTATTACTTGATATGAAACAAAATTTTAGATGTCTTAAAACTCTGATCCGGTTCGTTAAAGTCTGTACAATTTTCGATTTCGTTATATTAAGATGCGGTTAAAAACTTTGGAAAAGAATATAAAACAAAAAAGGAATTAGAATGTGGATGTTTTAAATATTCCTAACCATCTTACTATAGACGAGTCTTTAATAGAAACGGAGAAAAAAGTCTTTAATCTAAAATCAATTCCACTTTATGAAGCTGAATATACCGTAGTCTTTGTAATTTTTCTTTATTTAAAACCATCTAGAGGATATTACAGCAAGAAATGAAAAATTAAATTCATAAACCAAGTCTCTATTTTATTAAATTAATGATTTTCAGTTTTGCATTTAACCAAATGGCATTATTATAATTTATTTAAGTTCCGCCAGACGTTTTATATAATTTTATTCTATAATATACATGAATTACATTTTTTTAAACAATAATTTCGGTTCAGGCCAATTATTTTTAAATTTATTAATTCATTTATAATGACGATCAAGTTACTCCGGATTAGTTGAAGTTTAGTTCTGACATGTTATCTTGGAAAAGCGTTTAAAAATTTAATATTCGATATCGGTGCCGAGCAACGATTTGAATTGAATGAAATATTCTTTCGGGCGTCTAAGCAATATTTTTAACGAATGAAAAATAATACATATTTTTGAACTTTCAGTGATATTGCACATTTTACAAAAAAAAAATAAATCGCATTTTACGGTAAACAATGCTCAAGGAGTAACAAACTCCTGATCTAAATGATTTGGATTGGACGCAACCTAATCCAACTTCTTCCCCCGAAGATCCAGGCAGTTCGTGACTGCTCCGTCTCTCTTCTCTCGTTTCTTTTGCGGTTCGATGGACTGGCAAAAAACCGGGAAGGAAAAGGAGAACTTGTTTTAGTTAACTTCAGACATTGATCGGAAAGTGAGCGAAAAGGGAAAAAAAGGTAGAAACATAAACAGTCGAAGAAACTGGCTCTGCAGATCCAGGCCTAATGGGGAAAGAAGATTTTCTCCGGCTTGCTTTGATTCAAAATCGGATTTTGATAATGGTATTGAAATAGATTTTGACCAGAAACGGAATATTAAAAGACATACTGAGTTACAGCGGTCCCTCCCCGTCGATGCTCTTAATGCTAACCTAATTGACATTAAATGAAATATTATAAATGTATAAAATGTAATTTTGGATAATTTTGAAAACCGTTTCGTTCAATCGGGACAAAAAAAAAATAACTATCTAAAAGAAACTTTTATATTAATAATAAGAATAATGTTTGAAAAAATATCCCCGTTGGAGGCTTTATTGAATACGTATTTTTATATAAAACTTTATAACGTGAATGTGCATTACTTTCAAATAAGTTACAATGAATTTTAACGACCGCAGTTTAAATATTTTCAAGTTGGAGCTTGCAAAAGGTGATGTTCGACAAAAATGTGAAGTTTAACTTGGCGTTGTTGATGAATGTCGAATGAAAAAAATAACAACGGGCCAACTGATTCACAGTCGAATTAATTTACTTATTGCTATCGTTATCATACAAGTATTCAGAATGAATCTTTACCATTTATCAGAGCTGCAAAATTGGTGCCATCCAAAAATTTTCTCCTATGGAGAGCAAATAACGTATTTCAATCAAACAAGGATTCTTACTAATAATTTTCCAATTTCTGTTATTCGTCGGAATGATATTATTTTGTTGCTTAAACATTATTGCTCAGTTATCATCCTTTATTTATAAAAGTAACATGGATAATGATTGGGTTACTTTGAAAAATGCCCAGATATAAATGCGTAACTACTAAAAGAATAATTAAGTAGTTATTTCCATAATTATTTTTTAAATGATGAAGTGCGTCTGCATTTTGCGATTTCAAAGTTATTCTTCATTTTTATCTTCTGAAAGAATGAAAATTCTTGTCCTGTATATTGCGAACGGTTCAATAATTTATAAATTTAGGTGTTAAGCATGAATGCGTGAACTCGGATTTTCATTCATTTGAACGTTTGATAAATCGTTGCTTCGTCCTAAGTGAAGAGACATAGTTCTATACGTGCATGGAAAACTTGCTGGCTTGAAGAAGAGAGAACTTTAAAGGGAATATCGATATTTCTTTCGTAAAAAAAAAAAAAAAAGGTATATTTTACCTCCGTTTTACATTTAAATCAGCAATACGGTTTTTCCCACAAAGTCTTTGGCCATTTCCACCGTTAAATTCCCTGCAATGAAAACCGTGGTGGAAATGACAAGTACGAATTAATTCTATTAAACAAGCAATCCCAAAATATTTCAATTAAAGATGACACCGTCTGACACAGAGAAACTATTAAAATTTACATCACGAGCGTGATATCGCAGTTATTAGCTAATGGAAAAGTTTTGACTGCCAAAGCGCTTTTCTCTCCGCACTTGTTTCCACCTTGGGGGGAGGCTGCTCTTTTTTTTTTTTCAAAATAGTCGATTGCATTGCTTTTCGATTTGCTGCCGAAAAACTTTTGTTCCAATGGTTCACGTCCAAAAATTTTATTTTGTTTGAAAATTTGAACAATTGGTGCCTTCACATATATTTTTGTAGCGCATCACGCAGACTGCCGAATTCAAATAAGTTGACGGTCTCTCGAAGGAAATCCTGCCGGCCTTTTTGATTTTCGAAGCGGAACGGCAAAGAAATATGTGATAAGTGACATAAAACGAATGATGCTGAGGAAGATTTTGGTCTTTTGGCCAACGGACCATCGGATCTGTTAATGTTTTATCGGGTCCAAATACTTGTAAATTATTCGGCTTGAAATACGGAGTCTTAATTGCTTACTTAAGTTGAATTTGGTGAATTTTCTTCGTTTGCCCCAATCGAAGCTCGCTCCTTTTTTGTGTTTTATAAAAGAAAATTTTAACGGATACAATCTTGATGGAGAAAGTTATTTGAATTTAACATAAACTTTTATATAAGAAGAGCATAATTTGCGTATAAAAATATCGTTGGAAAAAGATTTCTCTGACCTCTTTTACGCCGTAGCATTAACCATGAGCTTTCACTTTACTCTAAATTTTTTTAATTCTATAAATATTTATCAATATGTTTGGCAACCGATATCAGATGAATTTTTAAGTGAGGTAAGTGATCTAAATGCATATTGTTTTTAATCGTAAGATTTTAATTTTCATCATTAGATTTTACTTGTTGCAAAAGCAGCATTTGAAAATGACGATGTTCATTAACGTTTCTCATTCGTTTGGTATTATAAAAATACAGTAATTGAACATGAAGTTAATTTATAATTTGAGCAAAGGCTGGAAAATTTGATGCGAAACAGGAAACTTATTGTGGACACTATTCGAGCAATGTAATTTTCGCGCATTGCTCATATTGAGTTTATGAATTTCAGTCCTAAACTTGATAGATACTTTTTTTTTTATCGTCAAAAAGGAAAAATTCAAGTTCATGAAAATTTATGATAATTTAACCGGGCTTTCTGAAAACTCCTGTCTAATCCATAAAATTTAAAGTGATTTTATTTTGATCGCACCTAGTTAAATGTTGAATACTTCCCGTCCGAGGATTTGAGATTTTTAAAGTTTTTTTTTTTATTAAAAGAAGACTTACATATGATTTATTTCATTTTTGGACAAATAAAACAAGAGCAAAAACTTTTTAAAAGCATTTTCCGAAGGGAGCAACATATTCAAATTTTTAAATAATTTATTTATTTTCAAAACTTCTAACTGGTTTAAAAAAAGACGGGTTGTAAATGTGAAATACAGATAATCAAATTCTCCTAATTGATGGCTTTTTTCCATGTAGGCCTCTATCAGCCAAGAAATTATGAAAACTAAATAACTTCAGGTATAAAAAAAGTTGAACCGTATTCAGTTGTTCAGGCTCCGTCAGCGAACGTATGCAAATCCATCGTTCCATTCAAGTCTTCGATAACTGAGATCTGCACAAGTGAAGATTCAGTGAAGGAGTTACGACATGAAAATGTTCATTTTACCATTTAGGAAGATTTTGAGTGCAAAAAGATCGTAAATATTTGCATTTAAACGGATTGGGAAAATAGTGTCTAGGGCAGATTATTGCCACCTAAATTTTTTTATTTTTCTTTCTTCGTCACTGTTCGAATTGTAATTTTCTTTTGCAAAAAGCATTGAATGGACAGTCTCCTTTGATTGCAGTCGCAGAACATTCTCGTGCTTTTTTCACTTTTTTAATATCTGCGCTTAAGATAAAATTCCAGTGAGGAGTGAGATTCAGTTTGTGGGATGAGATTTGCGATCCTAAAGCACAAGCAACGACTACTGCAAATACTTGTCAAATGAATCAATTGGAAATCCACCAAGGATATATTTATTTCATTACCACTTTTTAAAAAGGAGAAGATCGTCCCATAAAAAAATCCACTGTCAAATTTGTTAGTTCATACCGATTTCTTATTTACGCAATAAATTATAGTTCAAAAAATATATATAACTTTTAGTTATTTTTAATCATGTTACATTTTCATCAATTTTTCATTCGTTTACAGGGTAATTTAACACAACCTAATCTTAAGTTATTGTTATTAGGTACTACCTTTTAAGAGATTACCTGAATAATATAATTTATTTTATGGTAAAAGTCTCTCGACAAAATGATTTATTTAGTACAGGAAACGAAATAAAATGCTTTGCTAAAAAATTGATTGAAAAAAGTAGAAAAAAAGGCATTAAATGAAATACATCATTGCAAGCAACCCGATTCGATTTAGTATTAACTTTTTAAATATCACAGAAAGAAAAGCTTTGATGAACGCGGTTAAATATGAATCAGATAGAAAGACGAATAAAGCCATGGCAAGTTGATTTATTATTTTCACACTTTCGAGCTTCGTAGCAATATTTCTGAAACTATTTGTTAAATGAGACTAGTTTCCCCGATGAAATGTGGAAACTTCAAAAAGAACTGCTAAGTTTTTGAAAAATATTGATGTAAAGGCGTCGATGGGAGAAAAATTGCCAAAAATTCCTTTTGGATTTTTTAGATAAGGCTCAGGTTCTCCTATCACAAATTAGATTTACGGGTTACATGAATATCACAGTTTCCAGACCTAAATGGATGTCATGTGCGCCGGATCTTAAACACGTATAGTTTCCATTCAATACACGTCCCCTGAAAATTTTATGTTCGGCTTTATCCCACTTTGGCTCTTTCTCTTTTTCCTTTTTCTCTGTTTTATTTAACGTCAAATGAAAATGCTTCTTTTTTCGTTTCCTTTAATCCCAAATGGAGACATTTTGATTTTCTAAAAGTGAATTTTTTAGATTGCGCCTTAGCAACATTCGATCTTAAACGCGGTAGATAAAAAAAGTGAAATATCGATATAACCTGAAAAATACAAATAATTCTTATGATTCCGAAGATTTCATAAATTCATTTACTTTTTCTCCTTCTGATCTATTCGTCTGCGTGTCGGCGGGGAGGAAAAACGATCTGTATTTTATTGATGCTCAGTCCAACGAAGAAGGTATAATATCGAGTTCGAGAGGCAGATACAGTCGTCAAGTCATATTTGATCTGGTAAAACTTTTTTTAACAAAATTTTTAAATCTTAAAAAATTTTCCGATGTTTACTGACACTTTTCTTCTATAAAGGCGGGATAAAAATTTCTTTTGCTCCTGGTGAATGAAAACGACGGTGAAATGATCGAAAAAGAAACGAAATTAAACTGAAAGTGTCACGTTAATCTGCAAAATTTGAAAATATTTTATACGAGGAAAGCACTTAAAAGTAATCCTGCTGAGGTGAATAAATAAAACATAAAATAAAGATAGTGAGGCCTGACATAATTAAAAACCGCACGGAAAGCAAGGAAAGTTGATTGTTATTCATATAAGACGATATTTTCCTTATCAGCCGCTCATCGAGCACTGCAGGAGAAGAAACAGGAGAAACGCTGAAATCAAAAAAAAATTTGATTAAAGGTTGACATTTTCAAAATTCTGCTTTTGAAAATTCCCTCACAGAAAATTTTATTTTTCCTTATTTCCGCCATTCATTTTAGGAGTTTCAGCACTTCGGCTCAATGCAAAACATCAGCAAAACGCCCCTTGTACCGTGCGCAACTGCCCGAAGAAGTAAAATGATAGTGGTGCCAACTGTGGAATTAAATTTTTTTGGCGCGAACGCGATGTAATTTTGCTTTTTAATCAGTTTCTCTCGAATCCTTACGGGGTGCCTTTTTTTTTCTTTTTCCACTTTCCCGGAGAAATATCTTGCAAAACTTAGTAGTAAAATGTTAAATCTTTGAAACTTTTTTCCCGATCGATTCTCAAGGAATAAACTTTTACAGTTTCCAGCAAATCACTTTTCCTATATTCATTACTTACTGCCAACTAAATTCCTTTGTTGCTTCCACGTTTTTTTTTTACATCAATATTTCGACTGACTTGATGCTTGCGGAAACATTTCTTTTTGCTCAACCTTGCATAGAACCGTCATCCAAAACTTCGTGTTGACTTTTCGAAACTGCGCAATTAAAATTTTTTACCCGTTTGCATTTTTATTATGTCACTACGCCTTTCGAAAATTCACGAGACGCTGTACGAAAAAATATTAAACTTTATTTCATAGAAATGCATAATTAATTTTTTTAAAAAAACAATTTAATTGTAATAACAATTAATAACATAAAATATGGATTGAATTAAACAAAAATTTTGAATTAGCATGAAAAACAAATTAAAAATCAACATTTCACTCTTGCTGCTGAATGCGCATATAATACGATACATTCACAGGTTTTTTTTTTTTTATTGGCATTTGCAGAGTGAAAATTATTGATTGGTATTATATCACTCTGATATTTTAAATCTTTCTGTACGTTGTCTCCGTCGTCATCGAAAACAGGTTGAATTTTACGTATCGAGCAAAACGATTTGCTCTGTCTTATTCCTCAACACAATTGCACGAACTTAGGAAAAATCCGTGAAACTTATACGTAAAATTTCCAGCATTGACGAACCGAAATCAAACCCTCAGCGCCGGCGAATCGCACAAAATTAAATTAATTGGATCCAATCCTCTATTAATAAGGCAGATAATCGGATTATTGGCGTACGCATTCTATTCAGGGTGACCGGTTAGTCCATCTAAAGTGAATAACAGAATATTACCATGTTACGCAGCCCTGTTTCTCCCGACAGCAAAAGCGGGTTTAAAAATTTAGTAACACGTTTTCGGAGCATTTTTCAATCTTCGAGCGGGGGCAATAATTATTTCGCTTATTCCGGTATACCATTTCCAAAGTTTTTATATATTCGCAGGCCAGGCACCTTCACTCTGCTTCTCCTATTCTGACGTTGAAAGAAAGAATTTTGTTAGCTTTCGGTAAAACAACAGTGAGCAAAGAGAGGAGGACGGCCCAGAGAAAAGACATCGTGAGAAATACCGAGATAAACTTCTTTAGAACGTCATAATCAACGGGTGCGGAACGTTTTTGAATATCTGAATCCGGTGTTAAATGAGTGGATCGGTAATATCTCTGGTTTTTGAACAAAGAAGCAAAGGAATATCTGGAAGGTTTTATTTATATACCTTTGGGGATATTATAAAAAACTTTTGCAGAAAAGATCTGAAGAAATAGTGATGGGCAAAACATTATCTCATTGAGGGATTTTTTTGTAAGGAAATTATTCATCTGATGACAGGGGTTTTTTTTTTTGCCGGTGGCTTTTGCAGAAAAATGAAGCATAATGTTCATTCCGTTCGGCAATTGTTGGAAGATTCAAAATCTTTTTAGACTATTCACGTTCAGGAACTGGAAATTTTATATAATCTGGAAGATTAGAGTTACGGAATAGTAGTGCGGGCAATACTAAGCGATATCATGAAAACATTCGGAATTATAATATTGTACACCATAGGAAAACCGTCAACGTATATAATGTCTGCACTACGAAAACTAAGAATATCGAAAGTGAATCTCCATAGGAACTGATTTCCTAAAAACAAAATATACGTATCCCGAGAGATTTGGCAGGATATAAACATATTTCATTGCATCACTGCTGAAAACAATATGACTTTCCCGTCGTACAGGAACCAATGTAAAATATTTTTATAAAGGCACTAGGAACAATGGAAACAAATTCAAACGTTAACACCCAGTTCTTGTTCTGTCCTTTTTTGTTGCAATTTTTTATTTATTTAAATATATACTAAAATTGTTAACAGTGAAAAAAAATATGTATCGGTTCTCGGACTATATGAAGATTTCATTAATTCAAAATTCTCGAAATCTGAATCTTATAAGTGCAGGAAATTTCTAAAAAATTCGTTTTATTCAATCCGAATTAGAGTTTTTCTTAAGGAATTGTTATTTTAGATGATGCAGGCGAAAAGCTTCATCTGAAGATTTAAATGAGGCAGGTATACAATGAGATTAGATCACGTTAAAATTTTCGATATCCAATTCTTTTATTATTTTTTAAAAAAACATAATAATTTTTTGTAGACGAGCTCCTTCCGATGATTTTCTTGCCAGGTTTTCATTCGTTACTTAAAAAACCTTTTTAAAAATTTGGTAATATAATTTTTAATGTAGAAAAAATAAACCTCACGTAAAGCTTACGAATGGGGCAGAACGGCAAAGGTAACTTGGGAAAAGAGCAGCGTCGAGAAAAAGGAAAAAAGGTAAAACGTAAGAGCAAACGAGAAGGGAATGTTTAGCAAGTGTTCGAAACTCATTTTCGCATACTTGATCTTGCTGCAGTGACAACAGCATAGAAAATATCATCTTCATTTCCTCAAAATAAAGTTCCTCCTTATCGTCTACAGTACGTTACTTCGAGATGTCGCATGAATGCAGGAGCCCGATGCAAGATGTATTATCTGATATTTCTCCTAACATTAAAATGCGCGTAAAAGCAGAAACGGCATTTCCCTTAGTTGCCGCAAAAGTCTCAAAATCATCCAAATAAATCAATGGGTCATTTGCGTCGAGGATTCATATGAAAACGGGAAAATTTAATTTCAAGCCTCCTTAAACACTGTCCCTTTGGCGGATGAGGCCTTCCGAGATTCATCCAATTTAAATCCCATATGGACCAAGAATAAGTTCTATTACCAAACCGTTCTTCATTTCCTTGGGTAAAACAGCACTGACACAGCACGAAAAAAGAAAATAAAGTGACGAGAATAGTCGAAATGAGTTCCTGTTTAGAATAATTTTAACGAAAAAATTTTTATTCACTTTTTCCAATATCATTAAAAACTTTGTTCTCATGTGACTAAGTCATTTCAAAAATAAATTCCGCAGATTTAAAAACAAATTAAATCAACGTACAAATTTACCTTTACTTTTTAATGAATTTTCGATTATTTTTGGAAAACCGCCTTCCAGGCAAAGACCCCAACTAAAAGGACGATTCGCGTATAGTGATTGCGTTTGGAATTCCAGAAATCCCGCTCCTCCTCTATGGGATTTTAAGATGTCACTGCACTGCCAAAAATCTCATTCTTCCACCTCTGCGGAATTTCATTTGCCGAGGAAGACAAGCAAATCGGAATATAAATTTTTCCTCAAATTTCCTCCAAATTTGAGAGAACGCGCAAACGTTTTCCTGCCAAAATCGCTCATTTCCCGGAGCAATTTCATGTCTCTCAATTCTCATGGTAAAGAATACGGGATTTCGTGTTGAGAATTCTTCCTAAGGTTTCACACGGCGAATGTTAATAACCGATCAATCCCTTGTGGAAAGAATTTTAAAAGCCGTTTCAAAGATTTCACCCGAGATTATTGAAAATTTGGAAAATTCTCAGATATCCTTAGGCTGGAAAGGAAAATGCCGCCGCGTCCCCGCACCTGAATTCTTTGATTGTGAAACCGCTTTCGGAGGCTCCGTGCTGGATATTTCCCGGGATTTATGTCAGCGATTTTATCGTTTGCATTATGCACGTTAGCACATTTTATTTCCTTCCTTTTTCCTTTATGCCTCGGTATTTCCTCGCCATCCTCTGCCCCCAGATTTGTCGAAAAACGTTATTCTCTACTTAATAACCAATGGATAATTCTCTTTTTTTATTCTGAATAAAAACGGCTTCCCCCGAAAATAATCTGACTTTAGCTAACAGTCTGACGGATTTAAAATCTACATTGATGAACTTTGCACATTTTCTGCAATTCTTCTGGAAAAGTGAAATTTTGATTGATGGAAATTCTGTTCAAATAACTTCCGTTATTAAAAAGAATATTTAAAAGTGGTTAAAAAAGTAATAAAATTTTAATAATAGTAGATGTTTTCTTAATCTTAAAATTGTTTAAATTAATTAAATTCAAATTCGTTTAATAATATTAGTTAATTCATACTTATTAAAATGATAAAATGTGCAAGAACGAAAAAATTTATAAATTTAAAAAAAAAAATAGTTTTTATATCTTTGAATCTTTGCCTTATATCTAATTTTAATAGCTGCGTGCAAATAATTTAATATTCGCTTCATAGTTTTATTTATTTATAAAAGACTATGAGGAATTGACATGTGTAATTTTTAAAAATATAAATTTCGCACATTTAAACAAAAACAAAATTACAGTAATTACTATAATTTACTTTCATTTTTAATATTTTATTATTTTCATAATTAGAAATATTAATTCTAATATCCGCTTTCATATAGTCAAATAATCATTTTTAAATGACGTCGTGGACATGGAAGTCATGCCTGGCAATTTCGCGTAAAAAAAATATTGCGTAAATCGAGGGAAGAATAGATACAATTTCATTAGCATATTTTAACCATACATTTTGAAAATAATCGCGAATTCCTTTCTTCATTTTACGGCTTCAGTATAAGACCCAGTGGATTATTTTAGAGGTTTAAAATCCTACAAAAAAATGAAATGCTCTGCATGCCTGATATTTACATGGCAACATGTCAGTGGGACACATAGATGTTACCTTTAGGGCTTTAGTTTCCTTTATCATTTCCTTTAATTCTGTTTTAATTGCTGTCGAATTTTATGGAAATAATTTTTTTTTGCGAATCTCCTTTTTCACCATTAGACGTGCATGACTACACAAATATAATTCTGCGTGTGCAATTACTTAGGCGTAACGCATTTTATTAGCTGCGATAAAAGGAAAAAGAACGAAAACTTTGCATGCTTAGAATAAGAAAAAACAGGGAGAAAATCTACTGTTGAGGTGAAAAAATATTAATTTTGTGTTGCACAGAATTACGGCATTCGAAAATGTATGAATATTACACACGCTAATGAACTGAATTTGAAGTTATTTCGGCAGAGTTCGAAAGGAAATGGAAATTACTACTTTTTCGATCAAATTTTAAAAATTTTCTATGTTGTCTTGAGAAAGAAGCAATTTCAAAAGAATTTTGCTTTTTGATGGGCAAATAGGACAAATATAAATCAATTTGTTTGATTTCTTAAAGACGAGGTTTAAATATTTAATAAACCGCCGATCTGCTAAGTTGTTAAACTTCTTTAAAAAATAATATCTGTGAATTTGCCACAACTGAGTCTTTTTTACATTTCATTATTTAAGTTTTTCATTGATAGCAATGAACGAGGATAAATTTAAAAAATTAAAAAAGCAAAGAATCACATTAGTTAAGAATACTGGATGAAAAAATTACGAGGAACTATTAAATTAAAGGATATTCGGTACTAAATAAATATGTAATAGGTTTATTTCTTTATACAGAAATGATATATTTTATATTTATAATACAAAATAAATAAAAATGTAAATATTTTATGTTTCTGCTCTTTGCCTTGTAGCAGTCTTCCATTATCAGGATTCACTTCGCGAAACTAAATCAAAAACATGATCCTAATTAATGATAAGTTCATCGTTTTCATTTCAATTTTGATATAACAATAAAAATAATAGTTTTATTTATAAGCTTCAAGCAGCAGACAAATCTTCATTTTATTTTTTTACTTTACTGACAGAAACTAGGGTGACAATAATTACAAAGATTTAATTAACCTCGATAAAATTAAATTCATGTTGCTTAAGATAATATATAAATTATGAAAAGTTACGTCGGTGAGTTCATATATTGTTTGCTTTTAATAGATTTGGAGATTTCTTTGACTTACTAATTAAAAAAAGGTGAAGTATCTATTCATCTATTTAGAAAAAGAAATTCTTCAAAAATAATTTCACTTTTAAAATTGTTGTCAATTTTTATTCAGTTACCTTTTTGTTAAATCATAAGGAAAGAAACGTTAGCTAGAATCGGAATAGTTATCGCAGTAGAAACGTAACGTAGAATAAACTATTTACGAGCTTTAACAAAAGAAAGACATGCAAATCACTTAATTAGAGTAAAAACATTTTTCATTACCGAATCTTTTTACTTAATAGAAAATTGCATGATTCATACAGTGGAATAAAAATTTTTTTCTCAGCTAAAACTCTAAAATGATATTTTTTTTTTCGCCTTCCGTCTGATATACATCATTAAAAAGTATATGGAATATTGAAAATATGTATTAAATGTTCAAGGAAAAAATCTTCATGAAGGTACTATCATCGATTGCAGGACCATTGCACATTTCAGCATAATAAAATAATATCTAACATGAACTTAGCATTATACATAAAATTATGATAATGTTAGCACTTATTAATATTTCTAAAAAATTTCTGATTAAATTTAGGTAGAAAAATCTTATTGGAAAGTATTAACCAGGGAGATTTCGTTCAAAAAAACATTCTTATAGTTTTAGTCAAAGCTAATGTCATTGACTTGAGTAGTGAAAAAAGAATAAATTTTAACAATTGCATGTTACACACATAGAAAATGTGAGAGAAATTTAATAGAACAATATTCAAAAGTTTGTTGAGGACGAAAAACGAAGAATAACCTATGAAAAAAAAAACATCACCTGAAAACCAAGAGAAAAACGAAAACCAAAATACATCAATTGACAATGAGACCAAGTGAAATTCTGAAGCAACCTTATTAGATACAAAAAATGACCAGGGATGTAAAAAATATTTGTAAAGAGGTACCAAGTTCATTGCAAAAATGGTATAAGAACTCAAAAAGGCAAGAATTTACCAGAAGATAACTATACTAAAAATAATGTTAAAAATAATGCTAAAAAGTGATTAAAACTGGAATAAAATTTTCTCTTGAAAAGAAGAAAGGGAGGCAGGTTAAAAACAAATAGTAAAGGAAATAGTGAAGTGTACATAATAATTAATGTATCCAGTGAAAGGAATCGAAAAAAATGGCATTTTTAAGTAGAAAATCCGAAACATGAATTAATACATGGCTTTCGCATGACAAAACGATTAAGGCCACACACCCAAAACTGATCCGAATAATGGCAATTGACTATTAAAAATCGAAATATCAGTAATGAAATTTATATAGGAACAACATTTATGCAGGCAAAGAAAAATATAAAATCAAAAAAAATAAGGCCTGTGCATTCAAATAATTCTAAAATTGTTATCAAATATCACATAACAAAATATGTTCAATAAACCAAGCTACGTTAATAAATTAAGCTAAACCAGATGTTCAACGGGCAAAGCAATAAAAAGTGATTAGTAAAATCCAAAATAATGTAACTAGAAATAATGAATTGAAAACTTCATGATTCCATATAAACAAAAATGAATAAGATACCGTAAAACACAGGTGTCTGTTAAATATCATGAAAAACCTTTAAGTATCAAAATCAAAAATTTGTGGGACGCTGTACAATAAGAAGCAGGAATAATATGGAAACATGATGAAATCCGAATTGGAAAAGCGAATCCTTCATAGGAGATTTTCTCTCCCTTTTGTTATTCATGTTGATAATAAAACCAACAACAAGAATATTCAAACATGCATTGAAATGTCATGTTGACCGGTTCTAATTAAACTGACCTGAGACTACCTCACATTCATCGATCAATATCAAATTAATGGAGAGAGTAATTAACAAAAATTAGGCCATACACGTACTAAATTGTGGAAAAAAATGGAATGAGAATTAAGAAAGAAAAATAATTAAGTCTGAAAAACAAAAATATTAAATTGAAGAAGCAAAACAAATGAAGTAGTGAAATAGTGATTATACAGACACAAAACCGTAAAGGAATCATGAGAGTTATACATAAAATATTGCATTCTACCTCTGACAGTAATAGTATGTAAGCTTAAGGCATTGCTTATGGCCGATGCATGGGGGCTGCATCGTTCTAAAAGACAGCAGTTCTATCAAAATTATAAGATCTAAATATAATAAGCATAAAAAAATCAAGTTTTCATAATTGTTATCAAAGAAACGTGCCGGTAAATTATAAGGTAACAAGATGCACAACATTGATTACAAATTTTGGCACAACCTCCCCGACCAGAAGCCATCTTTAGTATATGCTTGAACAAAAGGAAAAAGTTGAAAAGCAGCACACCGGAAAATAAAGAGTAAACAAAGAGTCAAAATAATGGCTCATGCACCAATTTTAATGGAAACTGTATCAATAATATCAAATCGAATTTAATAATGCATGGCAGTTAATTAGGTAATATTAACGCAAAAGTTAGTAACAAATAAAGACGTAAATTAGCTAAAGTACAAATAATAACAATAAAACAAATTTTTAGCAATAAAAAAAATAAATGAGAACATAATTTCGGCAGCAGAAGCACAATCAGAAAATATAATTATGAGAAGAATTTCTCAGTGTATCTCATATTTAAATAACAATAATAGTTCCCGTGATTTCTTTTTTTGTAAGACAAATTTTTAACAAAATACAAAGTAAAATTTAAAAAAAATAAATCTGTGAGGTTAAGATTAATTTCATTCGTCGTTGTCTCTTGACGGGCAAACTTGAGATAGACATTAAGGTTGTTTAAAACTTTCCTCAGAAAGATATTACAAAATTTAAATTTTTCCACGTTCAGATAATTGATTTTAATTGCTTTTCAATAATCTTATTAGTCGGCCTATGAATGATAATGAAGAATTTCAAACAAATTACAGTCTGAGTTTAATGTAGATTGCATGCAAGAGCAAATAAAATCATAGATGTTAGGTAACCAAACTTTATATTTTCTCATTTTTCTTAAACAAGAAATGGTCAGATCAAGATGAAGGTGAGGAAAAAGAGAAGAATTTTTACTTCTGTAAGAAATAGCGAAAGGTTAGTGAATCCTCAATGATCGATGCGACGCAACAGGAAAAGCTTTCGGATGTGCTGTCCTGCTTAATGTTTAGGTCTTAGCGTAAGAAAGTTGGAAAAAGGCTTTCCATTCGTACATCCGTTTCCTTTTCTTTCGCTGCGCCGCAAAATGCTTATCCTAAATGTTGGTTTCTGGTTAATTTTGGAAATCGTTTATAAGATTCTGAAACTTCCTACAACAACAGTGGAAGGATCATCTTTTTTCTAGGCATCAAAAAAAGAGTGAATGTCATATTTCGCTATCTTTTATTTTGGTAACGAAGCTTGCCTTAAAAGTGGAAGGAAAGGGAGCTCAAAATCAAACTAACTTATTTCATTGACATCCTTAAAACATCCTATTTAAATAAATAAATTTTAACAAAAACTCTTTAAGCTAAGCATTAGTTGATCATACGAAAAATCAGGCTTCACTTAATAACGGAAGAGGGAAAGGATTTGTTCTTCATAATTTTGCAATACGTTATTCAGCGTAAGAAAAGTTTGTTTAAGTTCATAATCGTATTGAGTTGACCAATCTAATAATTAATAATCGTCATGGAAGAGCATTTTAGAAACATCGAAACATAAAAATATTCATGAAATATATTTAACCTAACCGAAGACAAAACAACTAATGTCATTTTTGTCAAACGTTAACCAATTAAAGTTGGTTTCATGATTACATTCTGACTCTGACCTTTTTTTCCCATCCCGATCAATTTATCAGCGACATTTCGGAGAGAGGTACGGGAAAAGCAAAGAAAGCTTACAATGTAAAAGCTTGCTCTGAAATTAGGAAAATTGGATGACAAGTGAGAGATCTTAAAAAAGTGAAATAAATATATCCTAAAAAATCAAATTAGTTCAATCTGCCTTTCACGAAGATTTATTATTTTAGGTTCGTGTAACCCGAAATACATTAGATGTGGAATTTTCACTGTCCCACTGCAATCGGACTGAGAAAATTCAATATCTTCTGATAATTCCTCGTTTTTCTGCTGTGAGCAAAGAATTCGCAAAAACAAAGATGCGGATGCCAATTACCGAAATTAGCTTAGTAACAAGACTGATGCAATAAGTTTAAATGCGGAAATTGAATATGTAAGCTCATAATATTATAGTGTAATTTTTGACTTTTATTGGACGTGATGGGATTTGTGAATAACAAATGAGAAAGATTCAGTCGTTTGAGTTTGGGCGGTGGCAGTAAATTTCCCAATCTTTGTGTGCAAATGGACAGTTATTAAACGTGTAAAAAATTAAACAGAATAGCGTGTCATTAGAACAATTCTTGATCTATCGCGGAATGCCGAAAAGCTCGGACTATATATATTTTTAAGAGAAAAATGTGAAACGTTGGAAAATTTTTGATTTCGCTTTCATCCGTCTTTCATCCCATCATCTTCGTTTCTTTGTTTTCAATTAAGTTTCCAATTTTATCGTTCGGCCTTAACCGCCTTCATTATTCTTCATTCTGCGGGAATGAAAAATTTCCAGTCGTAAAAGGAGGCCCTCGATTTACGGGGGAGGCGTCGGGAAAAGCCTCCCTATTTGCGATGAAGAAAGGAAGCATAATAATCTGCAGCGGACCTTATCTGGCCATATAATTAAATTATCTGCTGAATTCACTATGAAGTATACTTTGGATGTCATTTCAAATTTTGCTTTCCAATTCAACTTCACCGACCATGGAAAACAACTAAAATATTTGATCGTATTTAATATAAGAAAATAGTTAAGAAACGTAAAAACTCAAAGATGCAATTATAATTTAGCAAAGGATTAATCAGTTGTATCATTTTGAGAGCTAAGGCAGTATTGCGGGAATAAACAGAAACAGAAACATCGTCCTAAACATTTCTTAATAAATAAATATATCTTAATTTTTTTTTACATAAAATTTGTGAACAAAATTGTCGGTTTATAAATTGTGATTATTTCTGCGTATGAGTAAAATCACAGCTTACCATGAATTTACTAACCTTAATTTTCGAGAATCATTGGGCCTTATATATTTCTTTTTACAAAGAAAGTTTATTGCATTTATTTGCATCAAAATATTTAATAAGACAATTTACTAATGTTCATTTACTGAAATACTAACCAATATCAAGTGATTCAAAGCACTGTAAAAGGGACTAGAAAACAGGCCGCTACTGCAATCAGATATTTACAAAAAATACTGAAACAAAAATAAATTAGTTAACACATTGTTAAATACTATTTATAATAAATTATGTTATTTGTATTGTATTTGTTTGTATTTGAACGTGTGTCCACGTTTTCAAAGTTGAAATTCGGCCTCCTATTTATGGAGAATAAATAATTTTTTTGCGCACAGAAACATTGCAGAGCACTGAGGTGAGTCCGCGAAACTCGTTTGGTACGCGTCAGAAAAGGGAAGCAAAAGATGCGTTTTAAATTACCGAATTTTAAAAAAAACTGCGAGGAAAATCTTAAAAAGATTAGAGGAAGAGGAAATGTTTATTGAAAATAAGATACTGGAAACGGAAATGCAGGATGTGAAATCGAAAAAGAAATTCTAAGTCTACATCCGAGGAACGGCTGAAAAACCCGAGTTCTACCTCAATCCGTAAATTTCGGTTAAAATCGACTTATCCGGTTGCAGTATAACAAATCAAAACTCTTCGATCTTGTTAAAACATTTTATCCGAATTCGCAGCTTGTTCTAATACCATTCTTCGGATTATGAAATTCAAATTCAAAAAGAAATTCAAAATGTTTAGTTTTATAGAAATGCAAAGCATAATGTTGTTTTCCGACTTTTTAACTTTATTGTATGATGAAGATTCGCTGTTTATACATTACAAACATATTCCATTTTTTAAAGTAACAGCAGCGCAGGGTAATGAAGTACCATCACCGAATAAAAATCTGAAATAATGGGACATTTTTGTAAGCCGGTGTATTTTTTTTTTTTTTTTGTTCTTTTACAATACATAAATCTTTCTTTGGTTTTAATTACCTTTTACAACAAGGTTTTTTTAAGGTAAAGTACCAAAATAAATGTCGAAATTTAAAATCATAGTAACCAATTTCTAAATACATAAAATTTAATCAATAACGCTAAATCTCTGTATAACTGCGTAATGTTTTTCTCTAATTACTCGGCTGCGTCTCAATTAAAAAATTAATATTTTTTTAAGATAATATATTTGTTTCCACTGGTTTTGATATCAATTAATAATTTATGGTTTATGGGCAACTGCTTGAAAAGTAAACGCAGTAAAAACCGAAATTATAGCACGTGATTTAAATCAAAGTTAAAAAAGTAGATACATTTTAAAAATATTCATGTGAAAAACGAAATATTGACAATTTTTTGATAGTATTATATACATATGTACTTATATAACTAGTTATCTGATGACCTACAGTGAATCAATTTTTATTTTGCTTTATTTAAAATATAGTTAAATTTAAAGTATAAATCTTTTCTTTCGTTTATGATTTTTAATTTTGTGAATCTCAATTCTTTATACACACATTATGTTTATTAATATTTAAAATTTTACTTTACTTAATTATTTGAATTTTTTTATATATTTATAATGCTTAAGCACTTTTTATATTATTATCTTTCTTATGTATTAGTTTTTATTTTATTTTTTTTTCTTTGTTCCTTATTATGTGATCATGACATTTGGGAATAAATGTGCATGAAAATTTGCAATTTAAATAACAAATGATAATTATTTGTTCTTAGAGATAACACTCATCAATTGCAGTTGGACTAAATATAAGGAAATATACATTAAAAAATTAAAATAATTTTGCAATATTTAAACATTATATGAATCAGAAAAATGTTTTATATACTATGAAATAAATTGTTCTGACAATAAATCTGTCAGACGAATTACTTTCTGAAAAAGGAAATATTTGTGAAGATATTGAATATATGTGATATCATACTGAATATCTCTCCAAACAAGAGCATTTTAATATCAAAAATAGTTTGGCACGTTGATTTAGGAGCTGTAAAGGTATTTTCGTCTCGCGAACCATAGACATGATCGGGAAAATATCTTCAAACCAGAACAATTATTTATTTATTTATTTAAAAAAAAAGAAAAAAAACTTTTTTGTGTGAATATAAAAACACCATTGAATACAGAGTTATTTCCCTGTGGATTAAAAATGTCATTCTTTCGACATTTATTGGGAATTATTCATTCAAATACTATTCCTTTTATCAAAGAGTACGATGAACTTTTATTACTATAAATAAGGAGAGAATAAATGTAAAAAAATATGATTTACATGAAAATTGATTATTAGCATGCTTAATTTTTCTCGAACCGTTGCTAATTAATAGTTCTAATGTTTTGCAAACAGCACATATTTATGCTTCTGCATATATACATACTAATGTATATGAATTGTCAGACATTCTTGAATTTTTAACAACCTCATAGGTAAAAAAAACCGCACCGAAAAGTTTCACCAACTTCTAAAATACTAAAGCAGATTAAAATGCAAAAATTTTTATAATTGAATTTTACAACATGGATTTGAAGTTGAGATTCAGAAAAATGATTAGAATTTCTGAAATTTTTTTTTACTGCATTATGCCTTTAGATATATTTGCTAGAGTTTTCCGGATTACAATGAATTAATGAAGAATTTAGACTTTAAAGGAGTAAAGAAAAATTCAGTAATAGCTTCTGCAAATGATAAAAAATGATAGTGCTAAATGCGACAGAATTCATTACCAACTGCTGTACAGATAGCAGTTTTGGAATCGTACAAAAATTTTTTTTTTCGTAATAAGCAATCCCCGGGCGTCCTCTGAAATCCTTTGGATTTGTTAACTGATTCGTAGATTATTTCTGCATTCTTCACAGATAAAATAAAGGTTATTATTATTTCTTTGCAGATTAGTGTTTTTCTGTTTTAAGAAGCAGTACTTTTCCATTCTTTTTCTGTTTCCACCATCACCACTTTTTCATTTCCTCTCCTTATTTCCATTCCGTATCTCGCCATTGTATAATCTCCTAAAATTTTCGAGCCGGCCATCCACACACAAATAAGCAACAGACAAAAAGTTAGCGAAACAGTTGATTTTGATCTGTCGTGGTATTATATCATTTTTACTTCCCACGGTAATTTTGAAATCCAAAAATTGTATCTATAATTTATTGCATGTGTCAATAGCAAACCCATTTAATTAAGAAATCTTCCTTTACATTTGCCAGTAAATTGTTATTATTATTATATTTAACCTACGTTGGTACTTTCATTGAGCCGTCAGAATGCAAGAAGATAGAAATTATTGACATACTGAAATTTTTTTAAAAGCTATAATAATGAAAAAAATTTAATAAAATTTGTTTTGTCACAGTAATATTATTTATGAAACAGTGCAAAGCCCCAGTTTTGAATTAGATTATTAAGTATTAATGAATAAATTGTTGAACTAACATTGAGAATTAATGGAATAAAACAAATTAAATATTCTTCGAAAATTAAGATGCAATTAATTTTCGCAACCTATAAAATTAACTTTAAACAAAACGGTCAAACGAGACAAGCTCCTTTCAAAATAATTTATTTTTTGGATCGTAGGAAACCAAAGCAAATTCAACTTAATGCAAATAAAACGGGAAGAGAAGCATGGATTCTGACTAAAATGAAACAAACAAATCGCAGTCGGAAAATCGTGGAAAGTGCCACGATAACAAGCACGAGATGAGGCGACAGATTGACACTCTGAACGGGGAACAGCGCTGCTGACAATCAATGCAAATTCCGGAACCAAAATTAGGTTTTATTCAAAAGGTTTTCTTTTGGTGATTTCGGAGGAAAATTCTTTTACTGAAATTTATGCCCCGGCATTCGGGGAAAAATTTGCACGATCTTTTTTCCATTGACCACGAGTGCATTAAATAATTATTGATCTTTCGTTCGAATATCATTAGGCGAATTTAAATTTTTAAGATATGTGATAGCACAAAAAAAAAAAAGTCATTTAAAACATAAAAACTGAAAATTCTTCGATGAAAATCGAAATGTTAATATAATTCAGGGAAAGGTGTTACTATGCGGTAGACCTGCAAATAACCAGAGACATTTTTCGGCGATTATTTGGGCATCTTCATTTAAGCAACAGCGTATAATGGAATGATTTTCGGTCTGTCCAAAGGTCTGAAAGCTCGGGCAGAAGCTTTTGATTTAACAGATGAAGGAGCTTAAGAGAATGGTTTTTTTGCGTTTATCAAAAATAAATCATCTAATATTCAGGGGAAATAGCTCATATTGCGTTATCTTGGTCACGGTGACTCTGACTTGAAAATGCGGATAGTTTCATCCAGCAGTCTGGATCCCTTTTTCATATTTCTCATTTACGACTCTTTTTAGAGCTCCAAAGGGAATTCCGCATGTTTGGCATGAATTTTCTGCGGCAAGTTATAGAAGCTTTTACGGCGTCGCCAATCTCAGTTCTCAACATGCTGCGACATTTTTAAATCTGAAACCAAATTGTAAAATCATTTTTGGAATTGTTTTTGCATAATACCATTAGAAATCCTTGCTAGTCATCAATCATGTCGTGACTCACTTTAAAAAAGATAGTCGACTGCATTAATGCGAGCTGGTTTCGTATACAAAAACCGAAGGAAAACATCAAAAAGACGAATGCCGTCATTATCGAAGCACCTTATAAGTATTATTTAAAATTACCGAGGATCTACAATTCCTTTGTACAGGTGTAGCAAAAGTTAATTATTTTTAAAATTACATCATAAAGAAACTCGCTCTGCCCCGAAGCTCCGACGGAATGAAAAAGCTCTTTAACTGCAAATTTTAAAACATTATTAAGATCGAGCTCATAAACACCGAAAAACGTAAATATGAAAATAGAACTTTCCAAAATGAAATTTTTCTTTCTGGTAATTTCAGGTGAGCGGGGAAAAAAATTTTCCATAGGGAACGAACGATAGGAAAATATTACTGACGTATCGGGAATATTTTTTTAAATATAAAATCCCATTTCCTACTGTAAAAAAGCGGAAGCAAAGATTTTTGGAGTATCGGCATATTGAAACCGAAAGTAACGTATCACGATCAAATTAAGGGCTGTTTTAGGGTTGCAAAGAAATTGTGGTTATTTGTTACTTCTTACTTCATTACTTATTACTACTTTACTTTCTCGTTCAAAGTCAAAACAAAAATATACAGTTGAAATATGTAAAACGTGGTGGATGAACTTGCTTATTTGTAAAAGAAATAATTTATTTAGGTATTAATTTATATGAACGAAAATAATTTAAGAATGTTATAAGAATCGAAGATTAAACGCTTTTGCAACGCAGAAAAATCTCTCCTTCAGAAAATCATAAATGAAAATATTTTACGTAGTGCATAAATATGAATTGGGGCAGAATTTAAAATTAATTGTTTAGGCCCGTATTTAATTTTTTATTAATTTTATGATTTAAATATGAGCCTTCAAAAGAAAAGTCAAAATTTTTTCTCAATCATTTATTTGTATGTCAGAATATTTTAAAACCAACAATTCATAACACAAGAGTAATATTTTAAAGGTATCATTCAATTTTTTATCTACGCCACCGTCAAACACGTTTGATATTTTCTATAATATTGCCTTTTTTACAAATGAACATAAACTAAAATTTAGTCAAATTCAACTTCATGCTTTTTTTACAATTTAAATCTCATTTATGGTATTTAAAAAATAAAGTAGCGGCATAATCTATGGAAATATAACTTTTTTATGCAGAGTGAAAATTTTTTACTTTATAACTGCATTAAATAAATTTTTTAGGAATAATAAAAATTAAAGTCAGATATTTTTAAATTTTAATTGAATAACATAGGCCATTAAAAGTTATATACATCAGGCTCATTTTATAATTCTTTCAGAGACCTTAAAAAATATATTGTTTCACTATTGTGAAACTGGTCTATGCGAATTTTAAGACATAAACCTCACGGACCGAGCATGAAAGAAGTAAATTATTTGAGAGGATTAATTTAATAAATTAATTAAGTTCATATATTTCTTAAGGAATGTATCCATATCAAGGAGACCAATATAAAACAGAGCAAAAAATAATGCAAAGAACAATTTTTTATGTAATTTTATTCTATGAATCAAAAAATCATAATCTAAAGGAAAAGTTTCAATAAAATTTTTTTTGGGCTTTTGGGTCGAAAATTTAAACTCTTACATAACCATTTAAATTTTAAATGTATAACCATTTTTATTTTAAAAATGCAGCATGAATTCAAAAGTCTATTACATAAAAAAATTATTAAAAAATATAATTTTAACTATTAAAAATATGAACATTTTTAAAATTTATTTTCGGTGGAAATCTGAAATATTTTTTAACGTATTAGCGCATCAACTTCAGCTTTTCACATTTGTATTTTAATACGAAGAATATATGTAATATAAAGTCATATGCAAGTGCCCAAACCCAGAATATTTTACTTAAATAATTAAAAATATTGTTCACATCTTGTATTTTGTCGTACACGTTTGGTAAGATTGAAAAAATCATTGAAGCAAATAACTTAATTTACAAATATACACTAACAATGTTTTTATATAAGCTTATTGAGTTAAAAATCATTATATCTTTTTATTTTACTTAGAATTCCTAGCATTATTGGATTATCAGTTACTTTATTTTTATTTGATTTTCAGTCCAACATATTTTGTTGAAATAAAAAACCGTAAAAAGGATACGAAGTCAAAAAATAAAAAACAACATAAAATGATACCGATCAATAGCACGGGAGATTAAATATTCTGTGCATATTATTATTAATTTACATTAATTGTGAATGAACACAGTGATTAACAATAAGGCGTTAAGATTTTAAACTGGAGATCGATTGAAATTGAATTGTTAAGAACGTAGTTTTAGTGTAAAAGGGCAATAATTCCAAAAATATTTTGTCTTCTTATTCATATTTGATTTGACCACTGGTATTAATATATATTGAATTAACAATAATTTGATATTTAATATGTTCTCAAATAACATTTGATGCATGATGCAAACAAGTAAATTACCAGCTATTGAGTTGTTAATGAGGCAATATTTTTGATTCTTAAAATAAATTTAAAAAGAAAAACTTTTAAAAAAATATAAGTTTTCATCAAATATTTTTCCCTAAAAATTAACTAGTCACATTATTAATTTCCAGTGTAATTTCCAGTAGCCGAAGGCGAACTTTCGTACCGTAAATTCACTCGTGATATATAAAAGATTCGCTGATGATTTATGCAAAGGAAACAAATAAAAACTGAGAATGGGAAATATCAATCACGCCGGAGTAATAATGAAATTTCTAAAAATAACAGTTTGATAATGTGGAGCAGCGGGAAGAAACCTTTTCGAGGAGGCTCAATGGAAGAATATCCCTAAGTAAGGAAACGGGATAAGAAATGGCTGGAAGACTGGAAAAAGCCTTTTGGGATTCATCGATGACGTGTTCGTTTTATTTACCCAAAAGGCAACAACTTCTTTCTACCTGTCAACGGGGAGATTATCAAACAAGAATCTACAACATATTCAACTTCTCACCTCAATTTAGTCTCAAATGCCTTTTTCATACTTGTTGGAGACATACAGTAAGAGCCTTTCAATTTATGCATTAAAACAGGACGGAGCTTTGCGGCTCAATTCTTTACGTTGCTAAATATCTTCGAAATTCCGTTCAGTTAATCTCGCACTGTATTAACGCTTATCAGTAAACCATAGTCATATTAAAATCGCGTGTATTTAAGACGTTTGAGCTCGGATTATCTTCTAATGTGCCGAATGATATTCGTATTCAGATATACGTGGAGCGAGAGTTCGATTCTAAGCGATTTTATTATAACTGAAATAAATCAAGTAACACTTTAAAAAGAGGTCCGAAGCAAAATACCTATTAATCAATAGGCCGAAACAGAAAAAGATGAAATTTGGAATATGGAATGCCGAAATTACTAGAACGTGAAGCAATTTTGTAATAATTTACGGAAAATCGTAGCACAGTGTTAGCACGTTTAAAATGTATCAGTAATACTTTAATAGTTCGAAGTTTTGAGTTTGGCAGATTTTATTCGTTTAGGTACACTTGCTTTTTTTAAAACAATTTCTCCAATTTGTCTTGCGTCACATGCAATATCAAACTTTCTTTTCCCAAAGTTTATTATAAGCAAAGCTTTAAATTATTAATCTAACAAACTACTGATTCGATGTTTGAATTTGGAATGTCATTTTGTGGTTCTACATCCGGAAAATCGTGATTAGTTTAAGGGAAAATCCTGCTTCAAGTGTAAAATAATTATTCGCAATTCGCTTTTTGTTGTACATAAAATCTCGTGCGATCATGGAAGCAGCGTAACATTCATAAAATATTTGCAAAATCAAATTTTTTAGGTTTAATTTCAAAGATTTGTCTATTACAGTGAAATACCGAAAAAAAATGGCAGAGTCAATTCAAAATTATTGTCTGCCACATAAGTTACGAAAACAGAAAATAAACCTAGATCAGATTTTAACTGATCATGAAAAACATTTGCAGAGTTAATAATGCAACAGGGAAAAATCTCATCTTGCTGATTTGAGAAAACCAGGTTTGTGGTGAAAACCAATGCGTTAGTGAATAAAGAGCTAAATCAAATATTAAGCTTTGCACTTGCTTTATATTTAAAACTAAATCACGGCTGCAAAAGTGCTCTCGTTCTTACGGAAAACAGGACCGACGGATCAAATATCGCCTTACCTGAAAGTAAAGAATATCACTTATAAGTAAAGTATTCGGTTCCAAATATAAAAGCTGAAGAAAAATTTAAAACTCCTAATAAATTTTATATCAGGGAAGTTTCTCGCGTAAAATAAAATTAAATATTTTCCTAATGCTTTGTTTTTACTGTCATTTAGGATGAAAATATTTAATTTATGGCCCAAACTGACTCGAGCAACTTCGCAAAGCTGTCCACAAGAAACGGAAGTGACTTCAGACCCACTTTCATCATTCCTGGCCATCATATTGATCCTCGTTCTTCGACTGATCACCGCAATCCATGAAATCTGCATTTATGCAATTGCAAATGGTCGTCTCCAAAATTTTATAGCCCATAGCTGAGTAGGAAAGAAGGTTTTAAGATTATGAGAATTGACGTTATTTGAAATGTGGAATATTTTGATATTTTTACTTATTCTGCTATTTATTTTTTTTTTTTTAGAATGAAAAAGATAAATTTTTGATGGAAAATGGAAATGAATTTTCCAGAAAGTATTCCTCTGTTGTTTTACGAAAGTTTCTTCTTTTCTTCCTATAAAATTTTCCTCTCGAGCGTAATTCTAAGGATACTATATTATTAATATAGAATTTTTTCATTTCGTGGCCCAGCGTTTTATTTTCTTTCGAATAGATAATATATTTCTCACCAGTAGAATTAATGCCACTTTCTGTTGCGGATCTTTCAAGATCCGCTAGCCCCATCGGCTAGCGAAAGTTAGCCTAATTTCCTATTTTTGGTTTAGCTTTTACTCTCTCTCTCTCTCTCTCTCTTTCAACATATATATATATTCTATCAATTTATATATTTCGTTACATATTCAATTTATTTTTGACACTTGGAGCGTTGTGAAAAGAATATAAAGAGAAGTTTACGAAGCGAAGTAGAAACCGTGGATTTCAAGTATTACATTTCTAACCATTACCCAAATTTTTTGATCGATTAATATGAAATATCTTGTGATTAAATGTAAATACTTTTACCTCCCCTTCTTAACCTTTAATCTTTGTATACATTTAAAAAGTTTCATGGATGAAAGATGCTTTTTCTGTACGTCGTTACCCAAAAAATTGAAGTGTCGGATAAATATTAGCTGATAGAAGATAGGGGAAAGCGGAATGTTTTTTTATGTGAATTTTTTGTAAATAAATGGTAATGTACGTAAATATTCGCCAATTTTTTTTTTTTTTTTTTTAGCTGAATGACCAAAAACGATTTAGAAATGCATATCTCTGGAACATGTGAGAGATCATTGCTAACAAATTGACGGAACCAATATCGAAAATGTCTTTTAGGTAGATAAATCTGGAAGCGTTAAATCCTCCAATATTAATGAATACATCAAAAGTCAGAGAGCCCAGAAACCCCGATTTAAATTTTCTTTCTCCTGACTTTTAATGGAACTTGTTGCTCAAACTTTTCGGCCTAAAATTTCCTTTTACGATGATTTTAATTTCTTTTGCCAAATAATTAGTAATTTGGTTTTGACCATGCTGTAGTTTTAACAGGATAATTATTAAAAATATTTCTTACCTTGTATAATTTTCTTATACGAAAAATTTAAATGCAGGTTACACATTTTCATGATACGGCAAATACTTTATTAGTTTGCGTCTAATTTATCATATCCATCCTATTAATATTTCGATATCTCATAATAAGCAAGTCACATTCCAATGTTTGAACTGATCTTACACTCACTCAAAATCCATGGAGAAGCGCTCCATAATAATGAAAATGTCTCAATGCAATTCTCCTCATAGACATTGCTGTCCCCATCTTTCACAATTTTAGGAACGCTTTGCAGCAAACTCTCTAAATGTGTAGATCTCAGTTACGTAAACAAGTTTCAGTATTTAGAATGAAAGAGATGCGCGTGATAAACATCATTTGTCTCAACAGCTAGCTGTCATCCTAAAGGCCTCTTCCCGCATTCAACCCTTCAAGTCTTGAAACAATGCACTTCCCAGAGCATAAGCACTTTCTTTCCAAAGGTATTTTCTTTAACTTGCACACATCTAACACACCGGTATTTTTCTGGATTTCGCATTTAGTAAAAAGATCATACGTTTAAAAAGATTTTTTTAACAATAAAAAATTCATAAAATCTATTTTAAAAATAGTTTCTTAAGGTCCAGATTGAGGTAAAAATCATGAATTTCACCCAAAATAAAATCTTTACCAAAAGGTGTACCGAATCAATTTCAGTCGGAAAATATATTTTCGAACTTTGCTCAAATTTATTAAATTATAAGGAATTTGTGTTGCTACTTTATAATCCCAGATGGTTAAATGTAAAGTAAAATCCATAATCATCATCATCCGCGGTTGCAACAACTTATCATTGTTAAACAAGATTTGCAGTACATATAAATTCTCGCTTATTAATGAGATGTTAATGAGATAATTCAATCTAAATTTGGTGCTCCAGCCTTCAACTTCAAACTGACAAAGCCGCTTGCATTTATTTGAACATTACGTAGGGAAAAGAAAATTTTAAATCACAGGCCATCCCGAACCATACGCAGAAACGTAACAGGAAACACTTAAGGGAAGGGTTTCTTTCGAGCACAAAGGAGGCTTGAAATGGAAATGTAGTTTGGACATTTGATGTTTCGGGGGTTGCATGGCACACGGGTGATCAGATGCGGTCAGCAATAACTTCGCATTATAGCAAAATCCTGAGTGCGGTAACATCAGTTTGATGTATTGTCGGATTGCGTGATCGCGCAATGTATTACGGAACGAAAACTTTTACTACAAGATTGGATCGTTTCCCATCCTTTTGATCCTTTCAGCACCTTCCACCCTGTGGTCACTTAACGAAAGTTTCGCTCGAGGAAGTAAAAAATAATGACAAATATTTTTTTATTTCACAAGGGATGCCTAGCAACTAAAGCCATGGGAATTTTCAATTTTTACCATTTTAGTTCTTCATCAATGTCTCTTAAACGATATTCGCGAACATTGATTTTTTTTAATAGCTTATTACTCCTGAAAAAAATTTATATTCGCCGCACCTGGATCTTCAGTTATCGGGATTTAATAATGCATGCGACCATGTAAATGAAAACAAATTTAAGGGAAAAACAATTTTTTTAATTTTGAATGTTTTTATGCAACAAAATTTATTATCTCACATTGAGTTTTTTTTATTTAACATATAATTTTTTGACTCTTACTTAATTTAAACCCGTTTTATGGATATTAACTGGGGTTTTTTTTTTTCCATTTGCGACATATGTGAATCATGGATTATTAAGACATTACGGTTTGTAGAACATGACATTTTCAAGTATCAGCTATTTACTGTTGTAAAAATAACAGTGAATAACTGTTCATAATTAAGCTTGAAACGAAAATAGAAATTTTCAGCCAATCTTTAAAATAGGGTTAATAACTGATAGCCTGGAAAACAAATTTTCAGAAAGTTGCTGCCGCTGCTGTCCAATTTAACCGTGTGAAAGCAAATGATAAACTTTTAAGGAAAAGGTGCAAAAGAAATGGGAGGTTTTCTTCATTTGAGGTGCAAAAAACATAGATCTTTTTTCTCAAGCCAAGATATTTTTTAACAGGAAAAGTATAAGAATATAGGTTTTCTACAAATTCTCTCTTGTTAGGTGTTATTTACAAAATAAACATTTCCAATTCTTCAAATGAAGGGAGCTTTGATTTCATTTTTTTTCGGAACAGACTTTTTTGACTTTTTTCTACACTATTTTCTGAATCCTTTTTTTTACCGTCTCTATTATTTTCTCTAAAAGAATTTATCGAATTCTTAAGATTTTTCGAAGTGAAAATGAGTGTCCAGTTTTAATATTGTGAATTTCAGTTTATTTTAATAAAGAACCAATCATCATTTTTAATTTCTCTCTCTTTCAAATAACATATAAGTGATAGAAATTACTGTTGCGATGCTCAACAAGGAACCGTCCGTCTCATTTTATAATAATTTGATGCAGCTGAATTTTATTTAAGTTTATCGTTTTATTTTAGAAATTTATAATAGAGAGTTATTACAATTCTTTTCATTTGTTCTCATAAGAATGTCATTACTCTGATTATATTATTATTTAACAATTCATTTTATTTTACACATTGATTATAAATTTGTATGAAGGGAAATGTGTGTCAATAAATGTATTGTGTCATGTATTTTATAAATACAATTATATATTAAATCTGAGAAAAATTGTTGTTCAGATGTTAAAAATGTTGAGACACAGAGTCAGAAAAATTAAGATACATTGGATAGAATACAAAGAAAATTGGATGGATGGAAAGTATTTATAGATGGATTGGTAAAAAAATTGTATGAGCTTATCAAGAAACTTAAATTTCGAAAAACGTTTAGAAAAAAGAAAATTTCTTCGCTGAAGTTAGGTAGGAAAAAGGGAAAAAACGTAAATGGTATTACTCGGAATAAATTTCGGGGACAAATATGGGGAAAATAGTACTGACGAGAGAACTCGGAAAAGAGAATGAAGAACATGCTAAGAAGATTAAAAAGCTCGCAGTGAAATTGGATTGATAAATAAATTACCCAAAATTCGGGGCAAAGGATAATACCAGTACTGGGAACGGATGGATACCTTGAAGAATACGGGATTGGAGGAGCAGGAGCTTTCAACTAAGCTTCGCAACGGAAGGTTAGCTTTAAGAGAGAAAATGAAAAAGGTTTCTAGGCGCGAAACGAAAGGTTTGAGAAAAGCAAATTTTCCAAGTTTCTGTGTCAGACCAACAGAAACCTTCACGAAAGCACAATTTGTTTTCATTTCCAGCAAAATTTACCATGTCCCTGTCATCATAATTTCGTGAAATGTGTACTAAATTATAAAAATGTAATGCACAAGAAATTTTTCGCTAATGAAATGGCAGATCTTAAATCATCAGAACATGCTTTGGAGGCTCACGCAAAATCATGTCATGAAGAATTCTGCTGAAAGTATCAGAAGAGATTAATCTACAGCACCGACTATTGATGATGACATAATATGAAAATTTTTTAAACATTTACTGCTTTCGAAGAAAATGATGTTTTGAAATCCAGTTTATTAATAATTTTATATAAAATGTTTATTAATAATGTAATATGGAAATTGTTTTCTAACTAATAAAGCTTGACTTTTTCTCAATTAAATATTCACTTAAAAGAACAATTGATATTACCTGTATCTTGGTAATTTTAAAATTAAAAATTTTTTTATTTTCATTGCCTTTATTTATAACGTAATATGTAAGTGAAATATTAGGTGAGAAGTTAATATAAAATTGGAACAAAATATAAAGAACTGTCATTTGAAAGCTTCACATCATTGATAGGGGCTAACCGAGAAAAAAAAATGTCAAAGTAAAATTTAGAAACTTAGTTTTGTGGAAAATTGTGTAAACGGTCTGAAAATTGTTTTAATATAAGTAAAAAAAGGAAAAAAACAACGGTTAAGTAGTTGACTGTGAATATACATTTAATATTATAATTAAGTTTCCCACGAGAATACGATCACTTGCGTCTTTATCCAGATACTGATAAATCTTGGAAAAAAGGCAAAAGAATAATTACAACCTGTTGAAAATATTAGCACTTAAGTGATCAGAGTCTACGGATTATGAGAACTTTACTCCCAGAGAATATGCATCACTGTGATAGGTTGATTGCCAATTACGAAAATGCATTTACGTATGGAAATATTCGCATTATGTAAATTTCATTTAATTGGTAAGAATTTTTCTCAGTTTTAATCTACAGCTTTATAAAAATAAAAACTTTATTTTCAAATGAATTTGATTTGATTTATAAATGAATGTAAATTAACTTCCGTCACAAGGCATCAGTTATTCCAAAATATTATAATTTTGCAAACATAAAATAAACATGCTAAAAGTTATCTGATGGATATTAGGAGCTTGAGTGATTCTGAGTGTTATAAGTTTAAAATTCTTTACATCATCGTTACTAGCCTTACACGATTTAAGTTTTACTGTTGGAATAAATGAACGGACGAATTTAAGTAGCAACTTCGTATTCTGTTTCAGAACCCATTCATCTCCAGATTAAAGGGACCTGACAGATTATACGTTCGCACAGTCAAAATATTTAACTGCTATCGCATTATAGATGCTCAATGAGAACCATCAATTCAATTATTAGCATCAGCTTAATATTCCATTATGCGGCTCCATGAGATGCTTTTATGTTACATTAATACAATAACATTGCAGGCAGTTTCGCAGGAGATGAGTTGTTCTCCTTTCTTCCTTGGGGGAGTTGTGTCTTTTTAAAAAGATTCGATTTGAAAATTACGAAAATGCCGACTTTTGATGATTCTTTTTTTCTTCAACATCATCTTGCAAAGAGAACAATATAGATAAAAAGAGAAGAGAAAAAGAAAGAGATTAACGTCGTGAGATGTGGCCGGAAAAAAGAAGAAATATAAAGAATGGAAAAAGAAAGAGTTGGAACTGAGATTAAGTTGCTGCCCATTCGTCAATGTCAATAAAAACTCTTCTTGAGGTTGAGCCTCCGCTTTACTTAGTAAAAGCGGCAAATTCTTATTTCCCCACATGCCGAGGAGAGCCAGCGTTTCAACCGAAGTACTCGGCAGCAAAAATCGGATTTTCTCTTCCTTAGCTTGGTCGCTAAGTCGCTTTAAAAGCAGAACGAAAAGCAAAAGTATATACCTAATATGATTCCCGAATTTATAATTCCTGCTATTTTTCATTTAATACCAATTGCATAACTTACATTCAATTTTACATTGTAATATGTCAGTCCCGATACAAATTTTTCACAAAACTTTTGCCCTTATGTTATTAATTGCTAAAGGCATTTGTTACCGTTAACTGCATTTATTTAGTTTATGATATGAAAAACATTCCAGATTTTTTTTAAGTTGTATTTTTGTTCCATTTTCGTGTAACAGATGTTTTCGATATACATTCAAATATTAGTTAGTTAGTTTTTGATTTAGTCATCAATTTTGCTTGGATATACATTGAAAGATTGTTTTAGCCATCAATTAGTAATGGCGTGGTACAAACCTGTGGTGCAGAAATAAAATGTTATTTGTTGCTGAAATGAAGAACGGAGTAGTAATTTAGACAAAAAACTTGGAACGATAAACATTAAAAATAGACCTGGGGATTGTATGATATTTTACCTTAACTCTCGTAATTTGTTACAGAATTAATTGCTCATGGCACAATTTAATTTAAGTAAAGAATTAATTTTTTTCATCTTTATTTGGTATTGGAAATGAAAAATGTCAATGTAAACCTGACAGCGGAACCTTTAGGGTCAATAAGGCTATGGAAGGAGAAGGCAGAGGCCTTAAAAGTTTTGTACATTGAGGGCACCACAGCGTCCACTTGAAATCCATTTAGCGTCCTGAAGTTCTATTTTACTCATGAAACGAAATTACTTTGAACAAATTTCCTACATATAAAAGATAAAAAGATTTAGAGATTAATGAAATGTCCACGATTTAATGTTCGCTAAATGCCATAAACTTGAGAGCTGTAATCTCATACTTCTGTCCATAGATATATATACGGAACCTTATAATATATATATAAATATATATACGAAATAATCTAGCAGAAGTATTCGAAAGAAAATTTAAAATTGATGATCATGCGCAAATAAAAAAGTTTAAAATGAATTATGAATTTTATTGTAAGAACATCTAAAATTATAAATGCACGGCAGAAATAATAATTAATTTACTTTTTGATGTTAACAATGCATCGAGACAAAGTCAGAAAATATATTTTAAAAATTGAATTGCAGGTTATTTTAATGATGTAATACACTAAAAATTGTGAGATGTCAAGAATTTCCTATAAGGATTAAATTAAAGAATAAATACTGCTTTCATGCATATCAGAATAAATTTAAGACTCGGCGACAGATTTGAATTTGATTCTAATTATAATGATCAGTTGGGGAAAAGTTTGAAGAGAATATCCACCCTTAATAAGGGTAAGACGTAATTAATAGAGCATTTCCCTACATTTATCAAATCTCTTAATTTTGCTCGAGGGGAAATTTAAATTCGAGCAAATTAATGTTGAAAGACTTACTGCAAATTCTTGAATGTGGACTAAACCATTAAGCTGAATAAAAAGGCGAAATGACAATAACTTTTTGCTTAAAAAGGTTGGGAATTTTACTGCATGCAGTGAAGATTTCTTTTTCTCTCAAGTTTACCATTCTTAATAACTGGAAACTAAGCTTCAGGAAGCCGAAATACGAAACATTAACAGCATATAGGAAACAATTTAAAAATTCTAGGATATAGTTTTTAAAAATTGGTCTGAAAATTTGGGATGTGCTTTAGAATCTAATTTGCATTTAAAATACTATTAAGTGATCTTAAACGCAAAAAAAGCAAATTTGAAAGCTTCGTGACATTTATAAGTACAGATAATTTTATATTGTAGGTATCGTAGCACGTTTTTCAGGCATTTGCTTTAAGTTACGATTCGTATCTTCTCTAACAGAAATATTAATCATCTTAAATCATCTTTTCTGAATAGAATATATTTTAATTCGGTAACATATAACATAAATATGTATATATAAATACATATATACAAATATATATTTACAAATCTTTTGTAAGAATTAAGAAGTTTTATACATTAAGTAAACTTAAATAATTAAGATTAACTAATAATTCTGTTTGCCTCATAGAGACTTGTGACAGTCTGGAGTTCGTTGCATAAAGAAGTCAGAAGTCTTCCAAATTCTCCAGTGACGGGCTCCTCTCCATTAAAAACTTTTTTCTTTCCCATTAATTGAGAAGCCAAATTTCAAGAGTTTCCATTGTATGCTCAATTCCCTCTATTTTCGGAAACATTTCGACTTTCGACCTTTTAGCTGGAGTCCCCTTTTGTCAAAATGTCAGCAACCATTGTTCTATGTAATGAGATCAATCCAGTATATGCATTTAAAGACCTATTCACAGTAATATATGTGCAAAACTTTTATTGTTTATACATTTTTTTGTTAAATTATTTTTCCGTTTAATACCAAATCAAATGTCTGATGGAAGATAAAAAAATCTTTTTTTTTTCTGTCAAAAAAATTAGCTTTTGTTTCAACGCGTTTGAAATCACTGAGCGAAGCAAGTTCTAAAAATTTAACGTCCCACCTTCAGCCGGGATGTTGCAAGGAATTTTTGATTATACCAATAAAAGCGCATAAAGTGAAAAATTAAATCAATAAATAATAAATAAATTATTTCTGCACAAAATTAAGTCATCACATTTGCCGTAGGCAAGTCAATGAGGAGAGCGCACAAAAAAATACAGGGGGTTTTAGCAAATGATAAGAATCAACTGCCGCAGAACAATATCTTCTGATGCTAAGATCCCAGAGGAACGAAATTTTCTCTCTTGGAAAGTCGATTGACAGAAGGTAAAAAGATAAGGGTAAATAGATAAAAATGTTATTTTACATTAAATAGAACTTAATGAATTATTGATGTGATCAAGATGAACATTTTCTGTCCCTCATAACATTTCGCAGTTTGTAATATATCTAAAAGTTTAAAAAAAATAAAATTTTATTGGAACGAAAGAAGAAAATATATGATTATATCTTTAACATTATCACGTATATAGATATAATAGTCGAAATATAGTACAATTATGAAATATACGTACAGGGCAGTATAAAGAAATTAAATATTTCTATGCCTCAAAATATCTTCCAGTAAACTGAAATTTTTCTTTAATGCAACAAATGTATTTTATTGAAGAGTAAAAGCCATTTTATGGAAAAAGTTGATGTCTCTGGCGGGAAAGGCACTTATTCTAATTAGCCTTCCTCCTGCAGTAAGGTTCCGAATGGAAGGACTGAAGACGACCGGGAGAAAATTTCATCTCAAAGGATTCGCTCTTGGAAATCCTCATGGGAATGCTCGAAAGATTTCCTTAAGTATGAACACTTATTTTTCAGGAAGTACAACGAAAGGAAAATTTATTTTATTTCAAAAAAGTTTAAATTAAAAAAAAAAAAAGTCAATTAGTTATTCATAAAATTATTTCTTTGGAAAAGAAAGATGAAGGACCGAACCGTTCGTCAAACAAAATATCAAAATTATATTCAAGATCGCGAATTGAACCCTGTGACATAGATGCGCGAATTTATTTTACCCGATCTCGGGTACAGTTTTCAGTTCATTCTGAGCCAAATATCACGTTCGTTTCCTTCAAGATGTACGTCCCGGGAAAAAAAATTCATTATTAAAAGAGCGAGAAATGCGGTAATCGCGAGCATAAATCAGATATCGCATGGAATCCTGTTGGAAAGAGGTAGTTGTTTTGACGGTCGTAACAGCCTCTGAAAGTGCAGCAGTATTCATTAATTTTCGCAGCACTTCAAACCACCAAAGTATTCCTCCATGTTAACAACGGTCATGGCTCCGCAGTCCGACAGATCCTAGACTCAACAAGCTTCTATGACACTAATTAATAGAAGTTCCTACTTTAATAATTCAGATTTGTTGTTCATTGCTGAAATCTTGTGAAAAGAATTCATTTTTCGCGTGGACCTGATTTAAAAAAAAAAAAAAAAAATTTCAAAATTATCGTCTTTGCATTAAAACCCATGTTAAATGACGTTAAGCCCCCGTTTGCATATCTTCATTCTGAGATTCACGTAGTCGAATGCATCGATCGTGATCTTTATTATCGCGAGTAAAATAAACCGCTTCTTTATTCTCAAGTTAATTAATTATACAGATAAAATGAATGTCGATGAAAAATAAAAAAAAAATCTTTCTCACGTGAGAAGCATAATTTTGAAAATACATGAGAATGATATTCTTTATCCATGATTACGCTTTTCTTCATTAACAAGCGCGTCATCTACGCTTTTCCCACCTTGCATTATCACCGACTAAAATATAGCACCAAGCGCTTATCATGGATTTAAACGTGGAGCACAAATACAGACCATTAAAAATTCATTGGCCCTGACAAAACACGGTACATCTTTCTGGACATAATGTGATGCACCTCGGTTTATCTTTTCACCCATTATCTTACAATCTACTTCATCGAAATTCTGGTTGTACATAAATAAGAAAATCTCACATTTTAACTTGTCCTTCGAACGTGCAAATTCCCTCAGCAAAAGAACAAAACCATCATATGCCATTCATTTCTCTTACTCGTTAACAACATTCCCTTTTGCACCATTTTTTAGTCCATATCTGTTATCGGTGGTTTTGAAATCTGTCACTTCCACCATTCATTTTCCGTTTTTTTCCCTTCCATTTTTTTTCTCGTATCTTTCTGAAGTACTTAACACTTCCAAAAAATATTTATGTATTCACTGCGCCTCAACATTTATTGTTTTGTTCGCGTTTTTCTTAATATTCGATATTTTTATGCGTTTTAACGTTTACGCGGTTATCTGAGTTTTAGTGAGAGTGACTTTCGAAATATCCGAAAGTTCCACGCGCGATCTCGGAAATATGGAAAATGTCTATTTAACAATCCACATAAAAATACATTAAGAATTTTATTTAAGAAAACTGCATCCCACAAATAATTATAAAATCATTGACAATCTCAATAAATTTTAGACTAATACCTGTACTCAGGCAATCCTGCTAAAGATAATTAGAAAATCAGAAAAGATTATACCTTTATTTTAGTTATGAATAAGTGCGATGGAAAAAAATGTTAAATTAAATTTTATGAACCGGGAAAAGTTTTTTCGGGAGCCGATGGAGAAACAAAGCATCAGAAGGCTTCGTGTGCACTCCCACAATGGTCAAATTTAGCAGAAAAAACGCGTTAATTACCCAAAATTGATGTTTCTACAGCAGTTTTCTATCATTTCCGAAGAATAAATTAAACGTGAGAAAGAAAAAATTATATATATATATATATTAATGTCTAACCTGCCTCTATTTTATTCATGTAGACGAAAAACTGTAATAGAGAAAGAATAAAAACACAAACTTTATTTCATACATATTTTTTGAAATCCTTTGAACAAAGCATCATCATATCAAATAAACTGAAACCTATTTATATGATGCACTTTCAAAATCAGCTAAGGAATCTCTCAGTTTGGACGAATTACTAAAATTAATTTGCCGTAAAATTCTTTAAACCAATGTCTTTAGCAATAAAATGCGGCAATGTGATGCAGGAAAAAAAAATATACTTTAACATCAAAGAAAGTTTATTGTCTTGTGTAAAATTATCGTTTTCTTCGAACTTTTATTAAAAACCTTAATATCTCCGTTTCTAAAATTCAAAAATGAGTAGGCACGATCTTTATATTTATAAAATGTGTTTTGTATCAGAAGTACGTCTTATTAACACTAAATAGTTTGAAAGTATGATTTAGGCGGATAAATTTATTCATAAGCTGTTAATGCATTATGGAATCCACATGTTGCACATTTGTTTCACATCAGACAAGATGAGAAATTATGTTTGAATGAATATAAGATACAACTATGTTGTCGATGCTGTTTCATTAACGTAACACCAACTCGAAAAAGGTAGCTCAGATGATCGATAACGTCCCCATGGCTCATTACGATACATGTTTTAAGTAAAATTATCCTCGTGAGGCAGTTTGTATTTCATCATTATAGTAGCCAATTGATATATTTCAGTACGATATTTTCTTTATGACGTACACAATCCAAGTTTATTGTTTCAACACGATATCAATGAAGAATGCAAAAATCAATTTTTTGAAACAAAATAGCACCCATTACAGAATTTCACATAAACATCCTTACAGATTACAAACAACTAAATTTTATAAAATAATTTTAAATGTTGAGACTGATAACTGAGTATTAGATTCAGTCTATCGAGACTTATTCATAATTTTGTCAGATTACATTGTTAATTGCGGTAGAGAGATAAGGGATTAAAGAGGGATAAGGAGAGATTGTTATTATATTAGTTGTTTTCTTACAAAAAGTGTTGATCTACTCATTCTATAGGACGATTCTTACAGACTAATATTCTTTGAATGTAATCGAAGAATATTAAAATGTTCCTTTAATAATCCGTTCTTTGCAATTTCTTTTTAACTTTCTTGTGTATAGTAGGGCACATTTCAATCATTCTCATTTATAAGATAGTCCAGTTTATATATATATATATATCTTCTCTTTGTGAATCAGTAAAATAAACTTGGTGAAAAGTACTGAGAATCGATGCATGACATTTCGTGCTGAGATTCAACAAGTATAATTATACTTAAAAATATATTGCCGTTTTAAGTAGCAATACTTTTCGAGTTCGGAGTATTAATTCCTAATGGGAATACTGGAAATAATTAAAATCCTTTAAAATTATTGTTGTCATTTTCTTACAAAGAATTAAATTAAGTATCCTTTTCTCAAAGGTTTTAATTAAGAAAAGTCTTTTTTGATTGGAGAAGTTGGTTTTTTAAGTTCGCGAGTGGATCGGTTCATTGGTGAAGCCGTCGAAGAATACTTAGAAAAGAAGATTCGGTGTGCTCACTCTACTTATAAACATTGAAAAACACCTATTCTTTCTTTTACTCGTTACTTTGGACGCTCTAGAAACTCTAAATGTTTTGTTCAATAATTGAACAAATACCTTCGAGGTTTCATATTGTTTGGTTAAGCCAGCAGTTTGGAGAATAGGCATTGGAATCTCCAGAGAAGGACTTCAAGGATTTCTGTCGCATTAAGACATGTTGACTTTGTATTATCTTTTTGAACGAGAATCGGGATTTATGTCGCAGCCCAATAACAAGAAGGGAAATAAAATAATGGGATTAAAAGAAAAAAAAAATAATAATAATAAATAAAAAGAAGAAGGAAACATCATATGTGAAATACACGTCACAATGTAGACGATATATATGAAAATCTTCAAAAACTAATAAATTAATTGCATCTAATTGCTTTAAGCACGGTTTTAAATATAAAAATCCTGTAATCTCTAAATAAAAATGCATGTGTAAATGTCCAGTGCAATGCTTCTAAGCTAAACGCATCTAAGTAATAGATAATGGTTCTAAATTTTCTCATAAAATGATATTCTTATATCAGTTTTAATTCTTTTGGTAAAGCTTTGGAAAATGCCTACCATGCTGAATTTATTTAATTATTGACACTTTTGCTTAATTCAATCAATTATTTATTTATAAAATATAAAAATATATTAATGTCTTAATAATAATAACGGAGTGTATTTAATTAGTTTGAGAATTTTCTATTCAAATGTTTATACTTATAAAAAGAAATTGTACTTTAATTGATAAAGTTCTAAAAGTAATTATTTAATAATAATTAAAAGTTATTAATTTATATGTAAAATATTGTATTGTAATTTAATTAAACGGAAAATAAAAGAAATGTAAAACCGAAAAAGCCTATAAAGTTAAATAATTGTAAGGTTATTTTTCCCAATACGAATAAAAAATATTAATTTTTTATGATTCTTAAAAATGTATTTAGAGGGTCCAGAATTTAAAATTAACAAAGAGTAAAAAAATGTAACTTCTGCTATAATAAGAGCGTTCATAATGTACTATTCGTAGAGTTTGAATCAATTTTCTATGAACTGAAACATATGTGAAAATATTAAAATTAGTAATAATTTAATAATATTAATAATTTAGTGCGTAAATTTTTGAAATTTTAGCACTGATTATCTTAAGGTCGTCAAAAAATATGGGTATAATGAAAGGTAATTTAAATTGAATCACAAACAAAAGAATTTTTAAAGTATATTAAAGCTATTGAAGTAACCCGAAAGTTTTTTAAGGTTCCACTTCATTAGAAAGATTAAATATTTTGTAAAATATGTATTTTATAGATTGACTTTCTAAAAACTTCGCTTTAATCTAGAATGCAAGGACTCTTTTTCAAGAAAATCCCAATTGATTCTTGTACACCGATGAATATTTTTTGGAAGATCTTGGTTTGTCTTGTTTAAATATCATTTGTTGTTGTGAAAGAAAAAAAAGCAAAATATGAGAACAGTTCAGAAATGAAAATTATTTTGATTTCTTTGGTAATCAGACATACTTTTTGCATGAAAAGGTAGAAAATATGCGTGTAGAAGCTTCTGAGCTTATGACATTTAAAGGCTTGACAACAAAGTAGTTTGAATATTTGGATGTTTTTGCCTAAAGTAATTCAGCTTTAGGCACAAAAAGATAATTTACGTTTACTTGAAGAAAATTCTGCGTCAATGTAGTAATATTTCAAATGCAAGTTATATAAATTTCAATATTTCTGCTACGAAGATTAAGTAAAGAATGACTTCTCAGTTACTATTTTGGAACTATATGACACTTGGGCCGACGATAAAAAATATATCTTTTTAAAACATGAATATTTGCCTTAAAAAAAAGTGCAAATTAGAAAAGAATTTCTAGAGTAATATACGACAAAAAATAGGAAAAATTATAATGAAAATCAGAATTAACATGTAGAATGATGAACAAATTGAGTCGCATTTCTACGTGATTAGGTTATGAAGTTGACTTGAATGGAGTTAACTTGATGCTATCTCGAATGCATTCTGCGTGAATCCGAACGGACCAAAAACCATAAAGAAAAGAATTTATTATTGGAAAAATAATGAAAAACTCATTTGAAAAATGAAAAATGGTCGCTATAAAAAAGAAGGATAACATCGAAAATCCATATCGAATGGCCGAAAGACATTTTGTTATCATGTTCTTTTTGCCTCATCGCAATCTTCTCTTGCTTTTTTCTGTAGTTCATTTCGATTTTCAGGAAAATGATGACAACAAATACGAATATAAGGGAAAGTGTTGAAAATTCAGTCATTGTCAGTATTTGATAGTCTTTTGCGTTATAAATATAAAAGAGTCTGGAAAGTTTTCCGTACCACAGAAAAATTATAAATGAGGTTTTTCTCTATTTTATATAATGAATATTTTCTCTATTTTTGTCTTTAGATTGTGTGGAAAAGACCAAGGCGTTAATTGTTGATCTAAAGCTCATAATAGGTATCAAGAGTTCGCCTAATTCTAAAAAAATATCACTAACCATCGTAAACTCAGAGGGAGGCTGAAAGCTTGGACTCTTGCAGAGCTAAACTAAACCAAAGCTTTTGAATTTAAACGATTTTTTCCCTGTCATTAGAAACTTACCATTCTCGCCACATCGTGGGAATGTCCATTGAAATATATATATAATGTATTAAGATAATAAAATATAATGGAATTCTCTTGTAAATGAATTGCGTAAATTGAACGTGAGCAGTAATTTCCAAATATATATCAAGAATTTTCTAAAACTATGAAAAATTAATTTTCTTTAGCGTTATTTACTAAGTAGATAATGCTGTTGATTAAAATTTTTATTTCAAATTCTAAGTAGATATTGCTCTTAAATCAGAACTGGGAAAATGAGTTCTTAAAAGACATGCAAAATATGTGCCTAATTGGTTCCTTAAACCGCCTATTTAGATTATTTCCGAAAATCAAATAATCAGATTTGCAATATTAGTTCACAATTTACTTGGTCCATGAAAATATAAGAACACGTTTCACGTGGAAAACAAGATCAAATTACGTTTTTTAATGTGATTACTAGTCAAATCTATCTAAAATTAAGATATATTTTAAATGGTTGTTTCGATTAAATTAAATTCATGAAAATAAAGTTTCATAATAATATTTTTATGGGTACTAATGTACACAATATTTATTCAGAATATATGAAATTCTCACAAATTAAATAAATTTGCGTAATATTATGACCCTAATATGAATAAAACAAATAGCTGTTTTTTTAACATGTAAAAGATTATCCTCAGATAAATTAAAAAAAGAACTATTTTTTAACGTGGAAGTTAAATACTGCGCAATATAGACAAATGTGCAAAAAAAGAAATTGTCTCACTGTTTACCTCATTATTTGATTGCTTGTGCAGTTTGCCTTTTACGTTAGGTAAACGGAAGTAAGAAAGTCTGATCGAAATCAAGTTGTAAAAGGATATTTGATATTATTTTGATCGAATGTATCCAAATGTTTTAAACATATGTATAACGTAATAAAAATATAATATAAAATATTATAACATATAAATAATATAGTGATAAAATATAAAAAGAAATTTAGTTGATTTTCATGGAATTAATTAGTTTAAATGAAATTTAAAGTAGATTTTTGTTCAAGAAGATGAAAAACTCTCTACGATAAATGATTGCGGGGAACATCAACTGAAAGCAGAAAGTAAAAAAAATAAAATCTTGAGGATGACTGAAAAAGAAAGAAAATTAGTCTTCGTAATCAAAAAAGGTTTTGGCCGGAACTCTACATGAGAAATTCCAAAAATAAAAGGAAATTTAAACTTAAAAAAATAGTTAAGACAAAAAAAATTCTGTTGGCCATATAACATCCAGACGGATTCCCGTCTTCGGAACATGCAATAGATGAGAACCACCCTTAAAGACTGATAATGCTAACATGTTTCAAGATTTTTTAACTGAATTTTATCGTGAAAGATTGATTTTGAGCAAAATACAATTTCTTGCACAAAAGACTAAAGACCAATTCGAAATACATTATAAAAACAAAATTTTCACGGCTGTTCTATAGGAGAACGCACTTTAATAGTTTATAACATTTTTTTAAAAAAAAAATTTATGTGACAAATTATAAAATTTTCAATATAATATGATTCATTAAGAAAATTATAATTATAAACAATAATTTATGTAATAATATAATGATTTTCTGTGTTGCCGAAGCCAAGCTGTTGATATTTTCTTCTCATTAGCTTTAACATGTTAAATTTTTAAATTTTATATGCCTTTCTTTCAACATAAATATTCATATTATAAGTAACCCTCTTTGTATTGCTTATATTAAGAATTTTTTTCTAAAAATCTAATTAAATGTACTTTTCAAAAATTATAACTTTCTTAGCTTTTTTTTTGAAACATTTATATAAGAAATGCATATAAGATATACGAATACAATTTTTATAATTTCAAATGATGTTAAATCACCTTAATTTTTTTATTTCTTAATTTATATTTACTTTACATAAAATACTAACGTGAAGTTTAATTTATAAAACTTTTTATAAACGATAAAATTAATTAATTAAAATACACATATTTTTTAGATTTAACTATTATATACAATTTTATAATGATTTATTTACTTTGAATTTTATACGTGACTAACAGTCACACATGACTTTTTTTATCTACTTATATCCCTGATTAAATTATTTGAATTTTCTATGAAACAAAAGTTTTGTTAAAAAAGTTCTAAAATAATATTTTATATAATATTTAAAATATGTATTACAGTCTGTTAAATTTAAACTGTATTTTTTTAATAAAGAAATCATCTATGATTAGTTAACAGTTGGTAAAATATAATTTCGATTGAAAAAAAATGAGACGTTGAATATTTCTATAAATTTAAGTAAATATTCTGTTGGTTTATTTCCAAGTATCATATGTTCAGTTTAATATCTAAAATTATAAAGTGCCAAAAGATATTAAAGCACATTAAATCTTTGCTTGGTTACAAATAACAGAATAAAAATTGTATAAAAAGTTGAATTTCGTCTTCGAAGCAATAAAAGAAAGGAAGGAAAGAAAGGTTACCGAGGTTGTTGCTCTTTTGACATCTACTAGATGAGATAAATCTGTTCAATGAAAGACTTTTAATCTTCAGATTCCTCAAAGTTTGCTGCTTCAAACAATGTATTTTATATAGAAATAGAATTAAAAGCATTTACTTTCTAAACAAGAAACTAAGAATAAAACCAGTGTTACACCAAAGTTTTTTACAATGAAGTCGTGCAAAATTATTATAAAAAGCGAAGCCTTTGTCATACTAAAATTAAAAGCTGAAGGAAATGAAAAACCAGCACATGTTTTTACGTTTAGTAATATAAAAATTTGCTATGAATGGTTTCTGTTTACATCTGATTTAGTAAAAACGCTTATTACTTTAATTTCCATGATGCATCTCGCAGCACGTATTAATGAATGACATGTAACTCGTCATGGTCCACGGGGTAATGCATACCTGTTCAGTTAAGTGCTAAGCAAAGCGAATCGAAGAGTATCAAATACAATATGTATACATATACATGTCCATTTGAAGTTCCAGTGGGAAGATGAATTTTGAACTGTTTCTGAGGGGCTGAGATGAGAATATTTTACCCTGAATAAACGCAAATATCTACTGGTTATCTCACTCTAATAAGAGCAACATCCAAGGAAATGTAGAAACAGAAAAAAAAAATATTTTCAAAAAGTTCAAAAAATTTCGAGATGAGTGTTGCGATCTCTTACAATCCTAAATTTTTTCTCCAGTTCTGATTTAATGATGCTGTTGGAAATTACCTAGCGCAATTTGTTTTGACTTTCTTCTTTTTAAAAATAAATAATTTGCATTCAGTCGGCACCGTTTTATTTCTTTATTATCACCCGAAATTTCTAAATTTCACTTTAGCTTTGATATGACAGGTAAAAATCATTTATCTTAATATTCGAAAAAATTGACATAATTCATTGACGTTTTTATATATTGCATTCTGTTTCACCTTCATACCGGGGATAGTCACCATATCTTGGTTCAGTATATCTTCATCTCTGTTATATCTCACCTCTAAATTCACTAAATCATTTCACATCTCAAGTGAAATATTTACTACAAAAGTGAATTTGAATAATTTATTTAAAATTTTTTTTCTTATATTTATTGTTATTAATTACATAAAACTGTTACATATATGACAAATTATTTCCGATAATTTAAGATCTAACGTATTGGGAAAACCGCTGACTGATACCACTCCAATTCAGTTATTTTTAATTACCCGCATGAGGATAAAATTCCCGATTAAACAATTTGTATTTTATACTAATTACAATTAATATAAAATCGAAAATTTAGTTTATTAGTATTAAGAAAGATGTTTGCAATCAAAGTTTATTTGGTGGTAACATGAGCAAACGAAGGAAATTTGGACTGCAAATAAAAATTAATTTTTTAAATGTTTTATAACGCAGAAGCCGAAATTCATTGCCGTTCACTGATCGAGATTGGAAGAGATTGAAAGAGCCAGAGAGGCTTGTCGATTTTAAGTTAGCTGATATTAACTCTGTTGCTGAGAGAAAAGATAGGCGCAATTGAGACTAAATGTAAAAAGTTGGCGTTCTGACATGAAAATGATGAAAAAGTTTTCACTAATAAGCAAAATAAAGATCTTTAGTCAATATTTGGGTAACTAATGATAGTTAAACTTTGGGATTCATATTTATCAGCTCATGAACATGATCGCTGATGATTCTTTTTGTGTTGTTACACTGAGCATTAAAAACGGTACATAAATCTCATTAATTACGAATCTCAGCCGCCAGTATTTTTACGGGACAACAAGATTAAAATCTTTTGAATTTCGATATATTTTCAGAAACCAGAGATTCATTTCTCGCATTCATTTTTCTTTTCTAATAAAGATCTGCTTGTAAAGTATTACCTTCGAAACATAATTTTAGAATTATTCTTTAATTAAAACCAAATCGTGAATGAATTTGAAAAGGCTTTTAATGAATTCTGAATATTTTTAACTTAATCAATATAAGGAAAGGAAGGCTGCAAAAGAAAAAGCATAACTGACGATTAGTTAAGAAGGCAATAAAGAATCTGTAAATCGAATCACGAAACGTTCAATTCTAGATTAAAATTTATAATAAATTGCAAATTAATTGAAGTTTTCTCAGGATTAGCCAATCAAGTATTAACTCATTCAGACATGCAAACCGAGAGCGAGCAAAATGAAAATTTTGCTTAAAAATCGAAATTCAACCTTTATTAACTCCAATTGCATTGTCTGCTGCAATCGAAATCTTCAAATGGCAACTCAAATCACACAATCACGGACTGAACCGCACCCATCATACAATCAATGTACCTTAAAAATCTTCCATGCGATATTTCAATTTATGTAGAAAAATTATATCCACCGAAGTTTGATATTAATTTCTTTTGCTTGAACTTAACAAAAATCATTTACGAGTTTTACATCTGAACTGAGGCTGGTAAATAATGTCACATAAAGGTGTCCACAACATTTCATGATAAAATTTGTGATCCACTTCAATAATAATCATAAATTACTAACAAGCATAAAACATTTACTTTTTAATATTCCTTGAGAACTTAACTTTATACATTCTTTACAGAATATGATCGAATAAATTTATTTTTATATATAATTATTTATGTATACATTACTTTTTAACTCCATGAATAGTAACTAATTTAAAACAAAGTTTTATTAACAAAAGCATTGAGAATTATCATTTTACAATATGTAAAATAATTTAATTCTCATGGGTAAAATTTGTTTGAATTAATTTTTAAACATTTTAAAATTATATTTAATTGCCGGATCAAGATGAATTTCATACATGTCACTTATATTTATATAACAAATATAATGTATTTTTTTAAAAACTACAAAATAATAGTAATTAATAATAACTATTTAACATAATACAAATTAAGTGTAATCAGATATGATGAAGAGGACTAAATTCTTTGCCATTCACTTATATAGGAAAGGAGGAAAAAATGAAACTTATATAATCTTTCGGTAACTGCTCATTTTTATATCGCGAAATGGGGAAGGCGTACGAAAATTTCAAAAATCCCAACAAGGCAGGTATGAATTTATTTTCAAACACAAACAAATGTAAAATGATTGATGAATATCTTTACTCTTTGCTACTGAAGTACCACAAAAAAGGGAACATCAAAGGACACCATATACGAAGAAACAATTCGCGCACACAGGTACTCAAATGCAAGATCAATCGAAGGTACTTTCTTCAATGCTTTTGCTAACAAACATCGAAGAGTAAGAATATGAATTAAACAAAGTATCTGTTTGTTCATAATGCGTACACTCTGTATACAAAAATTAAATCATTTAATGAATTTTCCATGTTATAATTCATTTTTATCTTAATCCGAAAAGTCGAAATATTTTCTTTTCCATCAGACGTTCTTTCACTTCTCTTAAATGCAGCATTTCATATAGCGATTTTATGCGTGAGCCATACTTTGACGTGGCAAGTGTAAGAACTGAATGTATTTCCTTACGTATGAAGTTAATTTAAAATATTATTAAAATGTTTCCAATTAATTTTGATCATTTATTGCCTAAGTACTTTTAAAAATTCCCTTTATCCAGCTTCATTAAATTTATTATGTGCAACGGATTTCTCCAATTTTTTGTTAGAATTTTCAACATTAAGAAATTAATTATAATGATTCATTCGACTACCATTGGAAAATTCTATTTAAAATTCAATTTTGAAATATTCGATTTGAAAAATGTGTAACTGAGCTTCATTATTACCCTCAGAAATTTGTTTCATCATTTGGAAATAGTTGTTTCTCAATTAAGCGATGAGAAATTTTTATCTGAAACGAATTGACAGTATTTTATATAAAATCATGTTAATGATACTGAAGATATGGACGTTAACAGTGTTGAAACATAAGTAATATCAATTAAAAAGGTCAAATCCTCAATTAACTAGATCCAAGAGTTCGTGAGCAGAGGAATAAATTTTTCTTTAAGTGAAAATGTATGTGAAAAACTTTAAATTTTTTCAGGCATATAACCTTCACATCCCAAACTGCATTTTTCATTTATATCAAAATTTTTAATGAATTTTCGACCAGTAAAATATATCAAATCTTGAGTTATATTTTCATTAATATATGACATTATTTAAGAAAAAAAAAACTTTTTTTAATAAAGCCAAAAAATATCCTATGTATGTTTTGGGTTTAAGGTTAAAAAAATTTTTTATTTTTTATTTTTCTCTATATATAATGGGGGTTGTTATGATTGGTTTTAAAATATAATTAAATTTTGAATTTTATTTTTTTTATTATAGTCTTTTGCAAAATCAAATGGGTAACTATATTTTTTTATAGACTTAAAAAAATATCTCAGTTCTTATTTTCCTTGTTTTATTTTCTTTTTATTTTATAATTATCCGCATCCGAAACAGGGTGCCTGCCGCCTTCACTTTTGGCCAGAGCTAAATCTACACGGAAATAAGTTTGGTAAAAGCGCTTAAAAGCAAAAAAACTTACGTAGATTTATTTTATTTGAAAAGATACAGAAAGGGAATTTAACTCAAGTTATGAATCTAATGGAAGGAACCGCAACCGTCTCATAGGTGGATCTCATCAGATGATAAAAAACTTTTCCTTCTGAACTATCGGGGAAAACGCAAATGAGAATAATTGATTGACGAAGCCTTGTCACGACAGTTTACTGGAACAAAAATTGTGGTTTTGATTGTTTTTCGAATACATATTCATCAAAAATTTTCGAAAGTGTAAATCAGCAAAAGAGGAGGAAGAGAATATTCAAATTAAGTGTAAAAAGTGCAGTTTTATCAAATTTCAGTTAGAAAAATCTCAAATAAAATTTACCAAATTGGAAACTAGTTTTGTTTAACGATGGTTTTTCAAAGGGGAAACCATAAATCACAAGGAAAGGTTTCCTCCGTTAACTCCTATCTTGTTCCGTTTCATTCTCGGGCCATTTCCCATTTGGAAACTTCTTCCTCCTGTACCCGAAAAAAAGGCCGATGGCCGCGGCCACCTTTTGCAGCTTATCTTTCTTGAACGTCTTCATTAGTTTCTGTTTCTCTTAATGCGAATTCCCACCTTTCTCGTAAGTAAAGTCTTCTATTTCTCACTTGTCTGTAACATATGCATCGATACAATGCAACATGTATAACAAGGTGTAACAAATATGCAAATGGTAAAAAGATGAATTACTATAGATATTCAAATATATAAATTAAAAACTTGGTGGTAAAAAAAAATTTCGAGAATTTTTTATGCACTGGACGTTAAATTAGACAAATTTCCATATTTATATATATCGGTACTGTGCCCGTTAAACATGGTACATGTCGAAATTTTCTCTTCGAAAATCATGAACTCCATTTTTCATTTTTCTTTTTTTTGTTTGCATGATCTCATTGAAGGTTTGACTCAATCTCGACTATAATTTTGAATTTTTGTATTGTCAATGCCATCACAATGTTGACAGCATTAAAATTTCGAAGTACAATAAAATAATGAAAAATAAGAAATAAAATCCATATTTTTTTTTTGAAACCTATTAATTCCGTTATGTTCCCAGCACGTAAATTTAAATATCAGAAAGAATTTGATAGATGCAGAAAGTTTTATCATGTTCTCCCTTAGTTTTATGTTGCATCGGCTTTTTTTTTGTTAATGAATGTCATCAGTTAACCTGGACCGATAGGGGGATAACTTATATAAAGAAAGAGATGTCATTCATAAGAGAAGAACAAAGGGAGGATAAGTAGGTATAGTATTCGATTGTACCAAGTAACAATTTTGATATATTTGACTAGAGAAGAAACTGGGAATGTTTATTTAGAAATATTTGTTGTCCTCATTCACTGTAGGAGAGTTTCCTCGTAAACTGTCTCCAAGATAAGTTGGTTGTAAAGCAATATGAGTCTCGTAAAAAAAGTTGGAGGAAATTGCTCAGATTTCAAGTAAAATTAATAAGATGTACATTCTCATATTCCATTTTTCGGTAACTAAAAATATTGAGCACGTAAAGGTATAACTGGAAAAAATTTTGTAACTTGGAGAAAAAATATACATAAAAACCAGTGATAATGTGCGTCTTTTTATAATCATTTCTCCCATCCACACCCATGGCGTGATAGAAAATTTATTGTACAATTTTTTTTTAACAATATTTACATCGATTTACAAAGTAAAAATTGACAAAGATATTCTCCTTGATTTTTAGCTACGCTGAATACATTCATTATTACATAGTGATGATTTATAATCATACGTTAGAAGAATACAAGATTCAGATTTGTTAGTACATATTTTGCTTGCGGGAATCTGTCCTGAAATTTAATCATGATACATTCGGACAACTCATAACTGACGCTGCAGCTTAATATGTAATAAATACCAATACACTATTCATTATGTACGTACTATTCATTATGAATGTGCTATTCATTATATTACCAATTCATGGACATTATGTACGGACTTGGTAAGATTACTGAAATATTTAAGCTTTGATTTCTTTTCTTCTTCGCAAGCTCCATAGAGTTCTACCAACCTTCGAATGATAAATTCCGGGGATTTAAATCTGTGACAAAAATTTAAAACTCCGGTTTATAAATTTAACTTCTAAATGAATAATTTGGATTAATTTTTCCAAATTAAATCGCTTCTTTCAACGTCTCGTTTTTTTTTTAATATTTCATCACACTATAACTAAATTAAGGTAACATGACGGCAGTTATCATTTTGTATTTTGTAAAAGATTTTTTGTACAAAGAAATACAATTAAAAATTTAGTTACTAAAGCTTAAGAATTGAGAGATGCTTTTATTGCTCCATTCGAGAGTCAAAATCCGTAAATATGAAGTTCGATTATGTGATGGAACACCTCTCAGAATATATGGAAGCTTTAACAGCTTGAGCACAATTTATTTTATTTTTTTGTGGTAGATATTAAAATTTAAAAAAAAAAAAAATCAAATGCCTTGTGGATTACTCATTTGTTCCAGTGCGAAATCCGAAATAACGCACTGTAAGAGATACTCATGATTGTATAATCATCGAAAGTTCTCCAAAGATAAGTTTTGTTTATTTTTCTTTGCAACAGCATTTCTTCCATCCCATATTACTGTTATAAGGAAGGATTAGAGAAGGATTAAAAGTGCGCCTCCGACCTGGATCATTGAAATTCGGGAGCGGCAAACAGTGTTAGCCGGAAATAAAAATCCTTCGCATTAAAAAAACGTTGTGTTTACAAAAGTTTTCGAAAGTTTTCCTTGATACCTAGGAAATATGAAAGAACTTATTAGAGAGAAAATGATATTGAAGAAATCAAGTGCGACGGCATTTCCCGCGAAAACTTCCCTGGAACTGGAAGGCTAAGAGTTTTGAAATTCTGGAAAGGAGGGCGGAAGAGGAAGAGGAATATATTGTCACATTTGTTTAACTTTTGCATTGATGTGAAATGGAAAGTAAATTTTAAGAATTTCAAATCCCAGAGAAAAGTTATCTGCATTGTTTCTTTAGCCGTTCCATGAAGTCGTTGCAGCTTAATGTACGAGAAGAGTCTTTGACAAGAGATTTTCTTATCCCGCTCTTTTGAAATCGTCTCTGATATGTTAAGATTAAGAGGGAAGCATATTTCTCCCGTGCTTGATGCATTATTTTTGTTGAAACAAAATTTCGATGAATTTGAATCTACGTAATTAACCGTTTTTTTTTCAATTTATATTTGCACCATATCTGACATCGGGGATGTTTTAAGAAGTAAGTCCTCCTCCAAATATTATTTTCATATCTTCAGTCATAATTGTAAATTGTGGAACTGTTTGCGTGTTGCGAAGTTAAATGGTAATGCATATTATATGCGTTGGACAGCCGAAAGGATAAATATTTCTTAATAGAAGCTCATAAAATTTATCTGTTGCGAAGTTGATTCATTGACAAAGTCGAAAACCTTCCATTTGCTCTTAATCCGGGATTTTCTTAGGTTTATTTTAAAAGATGAAAAAAATCCTAAACCGGTTTTCCTGTAACTGTTTTACGCGATTTTGCTTTTTACCATCTGATTTTATCTCCCAAAAATTTAACTTTTTTAATCTGCGATGAGCTGAAATCTTAAAAAATTTGCTTTTAGCGTGAATTTTTTGGCATTGTTTGAAGTCTTTTTCAATTATTATAAATTTTTTTTTTTAATAATTTTATAAACATATTACGAGTTTATACAATAAATAAAGTCGAGTTGGTCCAAAAGATGATTCACCGTAATTTATTCGATATCTTTTAATGTTTCGTGCCTTAAAAACACTTTTTATAAAACTAATAATATTGCTTAGGCAGTAAAAGCTTTGTAAAAAAAATTTTTTTTTCAATATACGTTCCTTCTTCGCATAGGCCTTGACTGGATGTAAAGACTGATCATTTTATGGAATTTTATGGAACCCAATCACGATCAACTGTTAAAAGTACAGGACATAGCCACAACATTCAATCAATGCTAGCTGCGATAACGATTATGTCGTTATCGAAAAATATAACTCGAAAGTTTAAATAATTAAAAGTATGGTTTTTTCTTTTACCCTTAATCTTTGATGTGAATAAATATTTTTGAAATCTTTAACTATATAGTGAACATTAAACATAATTCCTTTTCAGTTTTAGCAAAATGATTTATATAAAATTTTTGATCATTATTAATCAGTAATTGCTATAAAAAAAATTTCAAAAAAATATATTTTACTAGAAAAATATTCTACATTTAACTTTAAAATTTTGAAAAGATGATTTGCAATCTTTATTAAATAAATCAGAAATGTAAAGCACTTTATGCAAAAGTAGTTCAAAAATTATAGAAATTTTGATTTTATTTTCAAATTTTTCATCTATGATTCACGTAGTGCATTTAATTGCATATCATTTAATATATGTTAATTAATGCAAAATACTTATTGATTTCATAAAAAAAATAATCTCCTTATTTATAATGTCTTACTAATTGTGACGATGTAACAATTATATTTAAAATTAAAGTCAGCCTAAAAACAGGTTTGATTTTTTGAACGAAATATGAGTGAGACAAATAAAAGGCATTTTGAAGCTAATAGTATGATTTATAAAGTTGAAGACGGAAGAGTTGAAATTCTTATGCAAAAAATTTAATGCTTAAAATTAACGAGATTCAAAATAAATTATTCGCGTAATCACATATAAAACAGCCACTGAAGTTTTTTTCCCATTAAGCTGTATGACACTTGTAAAACATTGTACTTGAGGGACAATATTCTCATGCAGTAGAAGAGGAGGAATTCTGTTCATTTAAACATTTAATCTCCATGAAAGGCATTAGATAGGCCTTTGTAATCCTTTATCGGAAGGAATTAGCACGTTTCTTTCGATTCGTTTATAATAACACGTTGAGCTTTGACTGGGATTGGAGGAAAATTATGAATTTCAAAATATTGGTAATGACATACTCCTTTTACTGTCTTCTTCGTGGCATACACTGACCGCAAAATAATAAAGTCAAATACTGAAATAAGTTAAATGGTGTAATTTATAAACTAGCGGTTCATAAATTCACACGAAAGAATTAATTTAAATAAGAACATACGCTAATGAGTAGAAAAAGATAATTTATCATAAGAGTAGAGAATTAATTAGTTTTTTCAAATATAAATACATATATATACATCATTTGACGTTTGGAATAGACTGTCATTTCTTAAATTCCAACTTTTGGTGGAAATTATTCTAAAAGCCGCCTCAAAAATATATCAGAACCGATTCAAAAATCAGTTTCGGATTAATATGTCAAAGAAAATTAACGAAATCCTTAATAAATTTTATTTATTACTTACTTGACAGTCAGAATAATATCAGACAAATGGTTTTTATACATTCGAATTCAAATATAGCATTTTAGAAAAGATTATTTTAATTTCTGCTGTAGTTTTGATGAAGATTTTGATTGCAAAAATTCTGACCTTATATCTTAAAGATTTATAGGCCATAAACAAAAATTTCAAAGTCTTAGTATTTCCATGGGATTACCATTAATAAACGTTCAGTTCTTGCTGAGGTTTCGTTTACCATATCTTGATAACTGAAAACATGATTCTTCTTATAACGAATTTCATATCGAAGTGAATATTTTACTAGAATAATTAATACATTCATTATTCATTAGTGAGAATAATGTAAGGAAGAAACGTGAACCCTTTTTCAAATTTTATGCATTTTTTTTTTTTTTTAAGAAAGTTCAACTTTTCAATAAGTGCAAAGTTTTAATCAAGAAAGTAATTAATTTAAAATGAATTAGTATGGTTGAATAAAAAAATATTTCTCACGAAACCAAAAGACGCGAAAGAAGAGTCTCAACACTCCTTGAGCTCTAAGTCGTTCTCAGCTGGGATTTTCATGGTGGAAGAGTTTTTCCGGAGTTTCTTTTTTCTGAGCTAAAACTAAATTCGCAATGGGAATGTTAACACTTTGGGTTCAATTTTTTTTTTATTTTCCAAGATAACACAGACAGAGTCATGTATGAGCGGATCACATTGAACGCTGTTGCAAGAAATAAAGCAAATATTCCTATATTTAAGATATTTGGCTTTTAAATGAGAATTCAATTTGAAAAAAAGGTAAAAGTTAAAAATTCGGCAGCAATGAAAATAAAGGAATTATTTAGATTATTTTATAATTTTTTTACATTTAAACATCTGATATTTTTTAAAAATTGTTTCTTGTTTAAACTGTAAAGCACATATAATTCTTATTTTTCCAACTTTTAGAATTTAGAGGTTCGTCTCATAATCATCATACTTTTTACAGCTCCATAAACCTATCTGAAGAGCATTGCTATTATCTCCTTTCTGGAGCAAAGATTTATCACATAAAACGCCGTACATAAAAATTTTTTGATTTGTCTTAGCCAAATGCACTGTATACTTTTCACATTGACTGCCTATTTATCGTAAAACATACGAAAATAAAGTAAAAACAAAATGTTTACGGTTTCCATTTATTTATTAGATAATTTTTTATTCTTTAACCGTATTGGCATAGTTCTTTTTTCTTCAAAACCAAGTAATTTTTTTGAACCATAAAAGTTTTACTATCAATTGTTTTCTATTTTCGTCAAAATTCCTCAAATCTACGAAGATACGCAAACAGATTTACGATAATTTCGATCCTCAGCACCTGAATCTACTGTTCATCTGATATATTTAAACTTATTGCACTTCCACCTTTTTTATGTTTCTATGTGTAAAATATATTGACTATGAATATAGATTTATAAAAATTATATCGTCGATATTCGTTAAGATTGCAAAACAAAATATTCCTGCATTAATTTTTATATGATCTTAATAAAAAAAAACTGTGCAAAAATTGTTTAAGATAATGGAGGAAATAGTTCGGGGTGCTGTGTCGAAGGAATATTCCACTATAAATGTGACTTACATAAATATATTCAAAATGTGATAAGATTTAATTTTTTTCAAACTATTAAAATCAAAGATACATAAAAAATTCAAAGATTTTGCCTGTGTTTATGTAATTAAGTTGCTCTTATTAGCTTTGTATTGGTAAAATATGAAATTACTTTAAAAAAAAAGTTAAAATTTAAGTCAAAAAAAATTTATGAAATTTTAAACCGAAAAATCTCCGTAAGAGTTAATGAATTGAGAAACTTTATATCCGAAATGACATAAAGCGTAGCAGTAACTAATATTTTAAAGAGAAAGCTCATTTTATTCACTTACGGAGAACATTTAATTTAAGCATTCAATCTTTATATAGTGCATCATTTGGGCGAGCACCATAAATATAAAATTTTCCACTTTTAAGCTTTTAGCTTCCCGTGAGTATTTACTGGACAAATATTTATCGTTACTTTATGAGGAAGAATGTAGAGCTATAGCTTATTATTAATTCTGACTGAAGTGAAATTAAAAAATACTTAATAAATAATATCTAAGTTTGAATGAAAATGTAATAACAGAAAAGTTTTAAACAAAACCTAAATCGTTTCTCATTAAATATTAGATGTTTCCAAAGTAGCAAGGACTATCCCATCACAATTGCCAACATAACATACATCCAACTATAATGAGAACATACATATGAAACTAAAATGCTAATATCTAAAAGAAGTGGCACCGAAAGAATTATTACCGTTAATAATCTAACGAAAATTGAGTTTTTAACAAGCATAAAAGGATTGACTTGAAAATAAAATTTTGTGCTTGGAAAAGATATATGTTGGCGCGCTATGAGAAGCCGCATAATCGTGGGCAAAAAGGAAATAAGATTACCATAACCAGTACACCTAATTTGAGATTGAATTTTGCCAACTACTAAACTAACGAAGAAAAATGAGCTTTTGCTATCTGCCACAGATGACAAAAGTGATTTATCGTCTTTGCAAAGCTGAATCAGTTTGAGCTATAGCTTCCAAAACACTCGATTTGTATTTTTATCAAATGGATAATGGCGGATACGATTAGAAGCCTAAAACTAATCTGTTTCACAACAATAGAAAAAACCATTAAATGTGAATTGTAGATCTTTTCATAAAATGGAAACTAAAGATATGGCATGTTCACGTATCAGAATGTGTATGGGGACAATAAATTCGGAGAGATAACAATTTAATGCATAATTTTTCGTTAAACTGAATTTTTTTCTGCATTAATTCTGTCGTTTTCCCATGGACTATGTCGAGACTTTGTTTTGGGAAAGTATACGCAGAAAAGCTACATTTCAGATTTTAAATTAGGAGAAGAAAATTGTGTATTTAATGAAGAAAAATCCAGTGCTTAACCGAAAATAAAATTTTAACTGCCTATTATACTCAGACAATTAGATAGACATGTTACCGTTCTCCGTCTTATCATGCCTGATCTCTAGCTCTTATTTCAGCTTGATTAACTCTAACGTAACATTTATTTTCCTTTAGATTTCATAAAATTAAGGAAGTAACTCAGCAAAAAACCATAGGGCCATAGTTCAGAGAAGCAGATAGAGTTAATTTTGGAGATAGGCATGATGGTGAATTGAAGAAGAGAGATGTAAAAATAAATAAAATTATTTTTTATTCTTAAGATTTGTTTAAAAGATTACAATTCGGAAATACAATTAACGCATATAAAAGAAGAATAAACAAGAATAAACCAAATATAATAGATGAAATAGAGTTTCAAGATCTTTTGTATACTCTTGAATAGGAACTGTATACTGGAAAGTTTAGATAAACCGTGATACGACGATTATTAAAAACGATGGGTTATAAATTATGATCAATTCCATTATTTTTTATAAATAAAAATACGGAAATTTTTCAATGGTTCACAGCAGAAAAGATAAGGGATTCAATAGAAGCAATAATATTGCACTGCACCAATAAAAGTGAATATCAGAGTCTTTTATTGTATTTCGTCTTGAATAAATGAAACTGGTCCTTATGATACTATTATAATATTTCATTTGATTCGAGATAACATAAAAATCTGTTTTACGATTTCCAAGAGATCTTTTCATAACACTAGAGCGGGGGGGGCCTTTTTTGTGACATGAAATACTCTCCTAGATGGAGATGAATAAATATAATATCTTTATTTCTACTTCACAAGTGGCTTAGTTTGAGTGTTTTTTTTAAACCGTTTGTTGTAATAATTTAATTCTTTTTTTCAAAAATATTTCTTTAGATTTTCTTTAATAAAAATATCTTGCAGCAGGCAATAAATAATTTTCAAACGTTATAGTCTCTAATATCTCTTGCAATGGTGTTATGTAAATTATGCTCTCAGTGCCGAAGACTTCTTAAATGTCCCATGCATATATATATAAATATATATTAATTTAGATTTTAAATTTATTAGTCATATGCTCAAACTTTTTCATTTAGTCTCCTCCTTTCCCTTTAGGTTATCTAATCAAAACAATTCATAAAGTTCCGACCGCATGAGTTATAGTCCGACATTGTCATAGAAAAGTTTTGTTGGTATATATAAATAATAAAAAGCAATATTCTTAATTAGGCGAGAACAGAAAAGGAGAGATTCCGAAAGTTGCATTAAAATTAAGGCAAATCTTATAATTATTTTAATTTTACACGGGGGCTGAATTGGGAAACCTTTAAAACTCCATTTCTTTGCAAGCTGATTAGTGCCTTTTCTTTAGCCTTTCGCGAATCCGTTGGTAAAACCATTTCTCTTGCAACTTCTTTACGCGACGAAAATTGCTATTTGCACGCCCTCCACATTTTTATAAAATCAACTTCATCCGCACAAAAAAAGGCTTTAATCCACTTTTCAGGGGAAAACCGTTTGTGATGCCGGTCAGGTTTTCGGGGATTTAAGATTTCTATTCTTTTTTTCCTTCTGCATCGCTTACAGTTCCAGTCTTCTCTGATTCTTCTTGTATGGCGAGACATTAAGATTCGAAATGCCGGATGCCTGGTATAACACTTCAAAGTGGAGTTTTGTGCCATCGCCGGTGGGAGATGAGGTGTAGATTATCTCATATTATTAAAAGTCACATAATTACAATTGTTTTCAATGATAAAAAAAAAAAAAAGGAAAAGAATAAGATATTAATGAGTGCAATAAAAATTCCGACACATATTCTTTTACGGTCTTCATCAAATGGGTTTCCTCTTACAATGTTAAATATTTTAAATATAATTTTTAAAATAATCATTCTAGAGATGTACCTTATTAGATTTTTCTAATAAAATGATGCATTTGCTTCAAAGGCCTTATTATTTTCCCTATAACGGCTCGAGATTCAGATTAAAAAAAGTTCCAGTCTGTAGTTTCTAATAATATCTCAGAAGTTTGGATGAATAATTTTAAACATTTTCATCAGTTCCAATCATTCTGACGGGAATGATAAAATATTCCTGAATAAAATTTAAATAGTGATTTTAAACAAAAGGAAATTTTAATAAAATTATTTAAAAAAAAGGAATTATATTATAATTAAGGATTGTTTTGAAAGCCAGCTATAATGTGGGTACTGTGGTGTGACATAATTGACACTTTTTATATTAAATTTAAAAGTGAAAAGCCAAATTGCATCTGGTATTTTGCTTTGTATCATTGGGAAGAAGTTAATAAAACATTCAAAAAAATCATGTAGACTTATTTTTTTAGTATGAAAGAATAAAAGCACAATAAAAATTTTAATAAATAACAAAAAGGCATTAAATGAGGAAGAAAAGCGAGATTTTCATCGCAGTTTATTCGGGAGAAAAAAATTAATTGTAAAAATCTTGGATTTGGTTGTATAGATATAAGATAATACTTTTATCAGGAAATTTGAAGAATACCGCTAGTAGAGGTCTCAAAGGAGAAATTCTTTATTGAAGATCACCCAAAATTTCAACATGACACAAAAAGGTTCCATAATTATAGACAGAGGTTTTAAAACGAATGACCTACACAGAAGATGACGTTAATAAAAAAAGTTATAGTTTGAAGAAATTCAGTTTTTTTTTTTTTTGAGGAAAAATAAGATAAAATTAATGTATGTTACGAATAAATCAATTTAAAAAATTATAAGATGTTCCTGTACATTTCACAATTTAAAAAAATGAAAGATTAACTGCAGTTGTAAAATTATCGTTGGTAGAAAGTAAAAATTAATAGATGAATCTGTGTTCACTCCTGTGAATATTTTTGTCAAAAAAAACGAATATTATGAGGAAATGGGTGTGGAAAAATTGAAAATTAAGTTTTATGAAAAAAGGGGAAAAATTTCTGATAAATCAGTTTTAATGGAAAAGGAGTTATTTTATAAAAGTAGATATTTTAAGGGAAAACTTTTGTTGAGGACGGAATGCCGTAAAACTAAATAAGGTATCAATGTATAGAGGGGAAAGGACGCTATTCGATTATGCTGTTGAAGTTAGGAAACTGGAAATGGGCGGGCGGGCTTTCCAAAAATCATTTGAGTATCTGCTAAGAAGAAGAGAAACTCATTGCGGCAAGAAAAGTGTAGAACATTAATTATGTGTCGCAAGTAGCAAAGATACAACTGCGAATATTGAGTAGAAGTTCATAGGCAAGAGTCAACATAAAATTAGCAGAAGAGCTTGATTAGTAGTTCGGCTTCAGAAAATTAACCGAGACAAGAGACACGATGAGACTTTTGATAGTCATAATGGAGGAAACGGAAAAATAAAATTTCACACTCTCAGTTATTCTAACTTTTATCTTCATAACACCTCGCACAGGTTCTTCTGGCACTGCAGACACGATTTCAGATGTTACTTTGACACTTTTGTGCTTAAATCTGCAGATCACATGAAGATAGTCGCAGGCGGTCGGCATTAAAAACAGCATTACTCTTTAGCGGTCTGGTAAATATTAAAACTTTGAAAACGAAAACCATAATCACAAACATAACTGGACCATCTTTCTTACAGTAAAAACTGTTTTTTACGGTTTTCTGCGACAATAAAAAAATAAAAACCTCTTCACCTTCCGTAATACTCCAAGAGGCCGATCTTCAACGTCCAGTGGTATCAATCTTCACGGAAGGCAATAACGTATCTTCCGGTTGATGTCCTCCGAAGTCATGCCGGTTAGTTTTGCGTTACCAAAAGTTACCATATTTTGTGTAAAGTCAAGTGTTTGTAAAGTGATGTTGCGGGATATAAGAGAGGTGGACTTATATTTAAATTTTACAAAGGTAGAAGGCCTTTATAATTAATGAAACTTTCCAGTTTGCGAGCGGCATCTGGCAGTGACTGGGAACGACTTTTCACTTGTCAACAATTAGGTGATTAGCTATGTTTCGGGGGTTAAAGAAAAAATTAATTAAAGTTAATGTTACAGCACGTTTAGCATTGGGCCTCATTACCAGCCCTGCGTTTAGGGAAAACATCTCAAACTCTAATTTACACTTGTTAAAGTAGTGTCTGAAGAGTAAAGATCTCAACTTGAAGAAAGCATTCATTGTTGAGAAGACGGTTTGTCAGTCCCTAGACCAAACTTCTTATATTTAGAATCTTATTTAACCCGGACATATCTTTTTGTCGAAGTTGTAAGCTTTAAGTTGTCAAACCGACTGCTCTATAACTTTTACTGCTTCTTTTGATGTACACTCCAACTGAAATAATTTTTTTTACTCCATTTCTGACGGGATTTAGCATCTTTTCATAATAAAGGAATCATCACGTGGTTATGATTAATTTTTACGTCATATTTTAATCGAGGAAATATAATTTTTGAAAGCGTAACTTTTCGTAACTTTCGTTGGCTTTGTACGAACCATAAGAATACATGAACGAAGCACATTTTTTTTTTTTTAAATTTGTTTAATATTTTACAGCCGAACAATGTCCCTCAATTTTTCCAATACCTGTATTTTCTGGATAAGCGAAGAATGCAAATCTCAAGATCATTTCCCAAAGTAAAATTAACATCTTCACCTCTCAATTCTCTCCTTGTAAATTTTTCGTTATGTGGAACCCATTAAAGTAATACTCAGCGGGGAGATTTAAGCTTAAAAAAATTTCAAAATAATTTTTTTTTTCTTAAATTTTCTTCCATAACGTTTCCATGGCAGAGGAAAAAAGTTTTTTTTTTTCGGAAAACTCCGGTAAAATTTTTCATTTAAAATTATTTAAAATGAAATTATAAATATTCCGATGGCTTGACTGCACTGAATTCTTCTAGATAAGTTGAACTTTTTTTTTTTTGCCAACGGAATTTTCACTTTGCTTTCACCGAGTGATATAAAAAACTATTTTCATGTAAATTTTTCGCTCGGATCAATAAAATTATTTCCTTTTTACATTTTTCATTGATCAAACCAAACTTCTCCTTTCCGAAAAACCAGGCGTATTTTTTTCCGAAAGCCTTCGCATTTCATACCTACGAACCATTGCTGAGAAAAAGAACAAAAATAAATCATTTGTGCTCCGTAATTTGAACCGAAAGCTGCGGTTGAAAGGACTGCCGGGGATTATTGCAAAACCGGCCATAATATACATATGCAAACAACGTGGGACCTGACATTACAGTTGTGATAAAATAAAAATTTTTAATCGAAGTATAAAAATTAATGGCTCTACAGTAGTTTTAACTCGCAGTTTTCAGTCTGATAGTGAATTTATAGGAATTTTATGAAAATAAAAAGTAAAGCAATTACCATCTCTTAGTTCGGGAAATTAAAACTCGCAGTGTCGGAATTGTGAAAATTTACGAAATTTTATCATTGTTGCAGACCAAGAATTAATAAATCGTTACACGAGTCAAATTTTTACGTTGTAATCTTCGAAATTTATTTCAATTGCAATTTTCTGAAATTCGATTAAGGCACTTCAAACAAGATTGGTGTCGTCAGGCTTTTTAACACGACAACTAAACCCTTATTCAATTGACTCTGACGGCTCTGTCTGGTTCTGCCGAAATAATACATCAAATTCCCAAGTTAAATTATTCTGTCGACAAAAGGGTAGAATATTAAAATGATGAGATACATCTTAATTTAAGAAAACAGTTTAAAGGGAATATATTAATATCTTTATTAATACAATAATAGTAAATCTAAGTGTATGAAATTTCATAATGAAAAAAAAGAGTTATTAAATTTCTTTAATATACCATAAAAAGATGAATATTATCTGAGAAATTCAGAAAAGAATTCCTAAAGGAAAAACAAAAACTATTTCAAGATACAGAATAACGTCTTAAAAAAATATATTTCATTCAGAAAATTTTTGACGTATAAAAGATTGGTAAAGAGAACTAACTCATAAAATCTTCCACATTGGAATAAAATGCTACATGAAAAACGAAAAGAATTTTATAAAATGTGACTGCTAAACTTATGGCAAAGTCATATTGTGTAACTCAGCTTCAGATAAAAGTGGGGGAAGACCAAATAAAATAAAGCTTTGTGAACTAATGAATGGATAATATAAAAATCTTTTCTTAAATTACAATATTGTTCAAAAATTTGAAGAAAAAAATGTCTTTAAACAACTCTATTCTCATAAACATTTTTCTCGTTTATTTATACGATAAGATTATAATATGATTTCGGCATGTCTTTGACGACGATTCCTCCTTACCGTCAACAAATTTATTCATTAATTTACAATGAAAGCTTTTTACTTTGAAGAATTATATAAAACTAGACCCTTTTGCTTTTGTAAGAAGTAGAAGAAAGCTAATGAACATCATGGGAGTACTCATGTATTCTATGAAACAAAATTTATGTAGATCACGTCATGTCGGAATGTGTGAGAAGCCATCTTGGTGACTTCACCTTTGCCACCGCCAGGAACGTGTTAAGTATACATTACAAAAGGTCAATAATCCTTAACCTTTACATAAGAATTCTACTTCATGAGCCAGCCTTTTACAGTTAATTGAAACTTCAGGCGACTTTTTTTAACTAACACCAACAGCTATAAGTTGCATCTATAACACAAATATTAAACTTCAATTAACGCCTTGATTCTATATTTTACTTGGCGAACAGTTAACTAAAAGACAGCATTAAACTGCGAGACATTCTTTACAATGTCAATTGTAGCCGTGTCGGTTATTTACCAAATTTGCAACACATTAAAGTGACCATCAATTTTTACTCTTTGAAGACCTACGCTTCTTATTTAAACTTCACTTTAAGCAATTATTAATATCCATTGTCTACACTGCTATTAACCTTTTTATGTTGCACAATGCAAATGAAAGCACAGAATGAAACTTAATTGATAATCACATTTTACGTACTTCAAATATTATAATTAACTTTTACAAAATATTATTATCAAATTATAATTTTACGATAGCCTAACTTTCATAAAAACATATGAAATAATTTTTATTCTCTAAAATTATATCATATGATTTTAACTTATATGAAACCAATAACAACTAATTTATTAAATATATCGAAATTTGGATTTTCATTGCAAAAATTGTTACCATTATTGTATTTTAAAATTGCGCTTGAAGCATGTTTTGGAAAATGTAAGAATAAATTGCAAATTCTAAATTATTTTCATAGCAATAATGTTTTAGAGCTGGAGGAAATTTAAAACAAATGCTGAAGATATATATGCTTATATTTTAAATAGAAAAAGGTGTGATCAAACGTGAAAAAGAAAAACTATATTTTTTTTCTCGTAATATTTCTTAATGCCTACTTTCAAAATTAATAGACAGCTACTGTATTACAACAGTATATAATAATATTTAGGTTGAAAGTATATATATATATATATACAGTTATATGTTATTAAATACATTATAGCATGTATATATATTAATATATATTCCCAATTTCTTAAATGAAAATTCTATTCTTTGCCTGTTTGATTTGATCCCGATTCCAGATTTAAATTTCTTAGTTACAAGTTTTTTTTTGCAAAGAACAGTTTAAACAACTTTGGTGATTTTTTTGTATTAATCAACAAGTAAAAAAATCAGTGCCTAAATTTTAAATCCATTATTAACCATCGTCACCTTTATTTATTTTCCCATTCCTGCCACTCTCAAAAATCTTTTCGTAAAGTTAAATTACGAAAATGTGAATAAAAAATGTTATTTTTAGTGAGAGCCTCGTAGCCTTAAATGTTTTGCCTGAATAGATTTGATGATTTTCGAAGATTCCATACATTTCAACTTATAACATGAATACTTTCGAAGTTTTCATAAACTTCAATTTAAATATGAAAATTTAAAATATGAATTTCGAAGCTTAGAAACTAAAATCAGATCACTCAAACGTTAAAAATTTTTGAATATCTATGGCTAATGATGGGGAAAAATTTTATCGTTATGGTTACGTGGGTAAATGAAACTTTTTTCTTTTAAAATATTCGAATTTACTTTTCCTTATAGATGCCTCTTATAATGTAGACGTCATATTATTTGACATTACATATCATTCAAACCACTACCACGATGCGACTTAATCTTTAATTTTGAGTAATAAAGTATTTGAAATGAATATTTAAAAATAAATTGCAATAAGTTTAATGGAAAACAGATCATATGGAATAAAAATACATTTTCTTCATTACTATAACAAAATTTCTTAAATTTTTGCTTTCTCGACTTTTGCTTGATACATAAAATACATTAAATATAAACAGTTAGAAGCTTAAAATAATATTTTTTATTTTTTATAACAAAAATGATGTCGATTACATTGAAGCAACAAAATTTTAAAAAAAATGACTATTATTACCGAAAAGTGATTTAATACATGTATATAAATATATTTATTTTTTATATTTATTAAAGTAATGTAAATGCATTTAACTGATAGGCTTAGTTACGTTTGGTACCTAATCTAAGATAGAAAAGTAAAAAATAGTGAATTTCTTTTAAATCTATTTGCTTTCGATTGTATTAATGGCCGCTAAAAAAGAAAAAAAAATAAAAATTAAACCAGAAGCAATAAAATACGATGGTAATATGTGTTCTGACAAAAAGATTACCAACTAAAACAAACAAAGCAAATAAAATCCGAAATATTTTATTTGAAAAAATTAATAATTATAATC